>NETT01000538.1:0-15724 GCA_003449175.1 Ceratocystis smalleyi
GTGGAAAATCAGTAGGTAGACGTTAAATAGAACAAAAAAAATCATAATATAGCATTCGTACATAACCTGACACTCGATTTGAGCTCCACTTGCCGCATTTCTTCCTGTCTTGCGTTGAGGTCGATTCATGACCAACGTTATTGTCATTTAGTTACTGTTGGTCTTGGAACTGTTCTTTAGGTTTTTCAATACTTGGAGGTCACATGACCATCACTCTTTCTCGTTTGCCAATTGCCAATTGCCAATTGAATGTGCTATTGATAAATTAATCCAAGGCCAGTTTGTCTTCACATACCATACATCAAGTGTTTACCCGATGTTCTTCCGGCCACAGTCTTTTTTCTCCTTCGGCCACCAATAAACCTACCTTGACAACTCTTTTTTTTTTTTTTTTTTTTTTTTTTTTTTTTTNTTTTTTTTCTTTTTTTACTTTGCTGCCCTTCCCGCAAGTCTTTTCACGGTAGGGCATGAGTCTCACGAAACACTCGCTACGCGGTTTGTTGTTGCTTTCTTTACCCGTTACTTTATTTATTTTATCTCCGGGGACCCTTTCTTTTCTATCTACCTCAACTTGAACTTGAGGCCGATCGATGCCTGTAGCCAGACATACCTTGGCTCCTCTCACATCCTTTCGCTTCGCCCTCTCCCCAGATCCTGCAACATCTAGTTTGATTGTACCCAAACAATAGCGCTCTGTCCATTACGCTCAGCCCGTCAACCCCAGAGACCTTCCTCCACAGTTAACCACTCTCTTTAGCCTGTCTGGCCTGTTTGTTTTCCATTTATCGTTCTATCATTTCTCTTTTCCCTTGTATGTAATGAAGTCACTGCACATCTTCAGCTTATTTGTAAACTGCTTGATGAAAACCAGAGCTTGAATCCAGCTCTCCACTGATTCAAGTCCAAGCTCCTGATTTGGTGTAAAGCTGTGCCCTTGTGCCAGCCTCAATTTACCTGCCTGTCCCCCCATCCCCTTTTCCTTCAACCCTTCACCATAATATTCATCGCGGAAGGGCGGCGCTGCTAAACGGCCCCCATATCCGTCAAAATATCTTCTTCGTCTTCTTCCCGTGTTCCTTCCAACATTCCCCTCCGAACTCTTCGACCAGGCCGTACACAACCACACTCTCAGTCTCATTCTTACTCTCAATCTACGCCCACCTCTTCCGTTGTCGACCAACCACCTTCCACTAATACCCGAGCCTCGAGAACTTCGCATCATACAACTCCATCAAGCCTCCGACGTCCGATTACCGCCTCTCAGTACTCTGATAACGCTTCTCCTCTTTCCCTCACTGAAGACGGCTCCGACTTCTCTAGCGAGTCCTGGACCGATACAGGTGATCTCGCTGAACAACTTGACGACGAGGACCCGCTCCGCGACTGTATCGCTGACGATCCGCACGACGAACTCTTGCGCGGAGTCAGACGCCCATTCACAAAGAAACGGCACCGGAATCATACAAACACCCGGAGCTGGCCTCCCACGCGCGATAATATCCGGCGAGAGTCTGTCGACAAGGAGTCTATTGTTGTACCTTCGTCCATTCTCCACAGACCTCCTGGAAGTCTTGAGCGATTATTTGTCTCCATCATGGGGTCTAACCCGATTCACGGGCTTACTGGGAAGCCCCTGATTTATTTCACCAGTATTTTCGTATCGCTGGGTGTCTTTCTGTTCGGATACGATCAAGGTGTCATGTCCGGCATCATTACGTGCGTTTTCTTTTCTAATCAAACCAAAAGCATGCACCTATATAGTCATCCCTGATCCATACTAACATCGCTTAATCAATAGTGGGCCATACTTCAAAGACTACTTCAATGAGCCTTCCAAGGCCAAAGTCGGCACCATGGTTGCCATTCTCGAAATTGGTGCCTTGATATCTTCTTTGGTGGTCGGGAGAGTCGGCGATATCATTGGCCGTCGCAAGACTATCTTTTACGGGTCTTGCATCTTCTTCGTTGGCGGCGCTCTGCAGTCATGCGCCACAAGCATGGAGCTTATGATGCTTGGGCGTATCATTGCTGGTCTCGGCGTTGGCGCTTTGTCTACCATTGTGCCCGTCTACCAATCAGAAATCTCGCCGCCTCACAACCGTGGCAAGCTCGCCTGTATAGAGTTTTCTGGCAATATTATTGGCTATACTACCTCTGTATGGGTTGACTATTTTTGCGGCTTCATCGAGAGCAACCTGTCTTGGCGTATCCCCCTAGTTATGCAGTGCGTTATGGGAGCATTGTTAGGCCTAGGAAGTTTGATCATTGTCGAGTCGCCGCGCTGGTTGCTTGACAATGACCACGATGAAGAGGGTATTGTTGTGATTGCTAACTTGTACGGCGGCGGCGATATCCGGAACGCCAAAGCTGTGGAGGAGTTTAGCCAAATCAAACAAGACGTGCTATCCCAGCGTCGGGAGGGTGAGCGGTCGTACAGTGAGATGTTCCGTCGTTATTCACGTCGTGTGTTGATCGCCATGTCAGCCCAGGCGCTTGCACAGCTAAATGGCATCAACGTAATTTCTTACTACGCACCATATGTTTTTGAAAGTGCTGGATGGGTCGGCCATGCCGCCATTCTCATGACGGGCATCAACGGCATTACATACTTCCTTTCAACTATTCCGCCGTGGTATATTGTTGACAAGTGGGGCCGCCGTGTGATTTTGCTTTCGGGTGCTATCGCCATGGCAATTTCGCTTACAGCAATATCGTACTTCATCCATTTGGACACATCGTGGACGCCTTCAATGGTCGTCGTGTTTGTCATGATATATAACGCGGCGTTCGGATATTCTTGGGGCCCAATCCCTTGGCTGTACCCTCCCGAGATCCTACCTCTGAGCATCCGCTCGAAGGGTGCTAGTCTATCAACGGCGACGAACTGGGCCTTCAACTGGCTTGTTGGGGAGCTAACCCCTATTCTCCAGGAGTGGATTAAGTGGCGCATGTATCTGATACATGCCTTTTTCTGTCTTGTCAGTTTTGTTGTCGGTAAGTGCCTACCTTGGCTTTGTTTTTTATTTCACTACCTCTATCTCCACACATTTGCACGAGTCTAATTGCTAACATTCCCTTAGTTTACTTTCTCTACCCCGAAACCTGCGGCGTGCGTCTGGAAGATATGGATCTATTGTTTGGAGACGCCAGCACAGCCATCGGCACACCTTCGATGCATCCCAACGAAACCGCTTCGCTGATTCCCGGTTCGTCTACGAGGGCATCCCCCCGCGCTCGCCCGGGCCAGTTTACAGCCGGAAACTTTGCTGTTCCAGGCTTCTCGTTGGATCCACCCGACCATTTGTCAGGCGAGGCTGCTGCGGCTGCGGCAATGTCGGCACGGAAGAAGGGGAGCAATGCTGCAGTAGGTGGAGCCAGAGGATGGCTCTCACGTGTTACGGGCATTGGTGGGCAGTCACGCGACTCTGATGCCGAGTATGCCCCTATTAATCAGAGTGACGAAGCATGAAGTGGCATGAATGAATTTTTGAGGCGGGGGATGTTATTGCTTCGATATTGCGAGGCACCCAAAGTTTCCTTTCCCTTCTTGGCTCTTGCATGGGTGTGAATGATGTGCTAGATCTCGTGTTCTTTTGTTTCTTTTCTCTTTTGCCTTATTCGTATTGGTTAGGATTGAAGAGAGTCGGGAGGGGGGGGTCAAGTCTACCGTTTTGTTTGATGTGGCGTGGTTGTCCGACTGAAGAAACATAACAGCCAGTTATTAGAAGCGCTCTTTGGCTTTGCGATTTCTTCTGTTGGAAGCAGACATAGATGCTTGGATTACTTGTTTATATTAACGTCTTTTTCCTGCACATCTTAGAATCATTACTATGTTTATCGTCTGGTATCGGTTCATAAGTTTTGTCAGGGCAGAAGTGGCCCACTTTACAGATACACTATATCGCTTTTCGTGAAACTACAACTTCCAGTCTACATGCTCATTTCAACGATGACTTGACATCTCGAGGCCGACCACCCCAGACCTACCTATACGTGCCTTTCGTTTTGGTGTTTTCTGCCTCTCATATACCGGGCCATGGCTAGCAAAATCGAAATCCTGCACGCGTACCGGCAAATGTATCGGCACCTGATGCGTGCTGTACGCAACACCAAGCCGCAATCACAGATTGGTCGCATACAATTGCGTGCGGCCTTCAACCCAGTGCCGGGCACGCGTGAGTACGGCCAGCCATTTGATGCGGACGGCATCAAGCGCACACTCTGGTTTCTCAAGGCAGCCGAAAAAGAAGCCGGCCTCGAGCATCGCGTGCTTAAGAACCTACTCCTAGTTGCTGGCGTCAGACAGCAACTGATGCGTGTCCCATGGTCAATGGTGCTAAAGAAGAATCCCAAGGCAATGCAAGTCCAATCAAAGGCAGGGAAATCAAATAGAGAAGAGACTAACTTCTGGGTAATAGGGACAATCATCGACTAGTCCAGCATGCGTATGACCACTATGACCGTACGATCGAGATGCTGAACAGGACAATGGGCCTACGGTTGCGGTAGACGATAGAGCATGTTCGTCACGGCCTATTGCTCAGCGTTATCTTTGTTCCCACCCAAGAGCTATAGGGACCGCAACGGCCCCCCGAGCAGACGAACGGCCTTTCTGGAGTTTCTTGTTAGGGTTAGACTGCATCGCAGGGTTAAATGCCACAAACTTTTCCTTGCTTCTTTCTTCGCTGGGGAAGAGCCGGCGAGCACATGTTGAAGGGAGGGGGCCTTGGATGCTGTGAGATTTGTGCAGCAGCAGGGCGGGCTCTTAGCAGCTATTTTATTACACATCTAAGCTTTGAAAAGCGTTGTTTGACCCTAATGATTCCCGTAGACGGTAAATAAATTCACAAGTTCAAGTTCTGGGCTCTAAAAGGTAATAGAAAAGCAGAAAAGCTTTCCGGAGATTAGCTTGCACTATCACAACAGGAACCAAGGCCAAAAGCAGTAAAAGACAAAGAAATTAGAGAATGGCTTCCGCTGATTTCTGAAGGCCCTTCCGGCGGATCTTGAGCAGGAATATGGCAAGGGGAGCAGAGGAAGAGAAGCCGTAGCGAAAACAAGGCCGACGAAAAATCTCGGGAAATCCTTTTTTGGTCGGGGCATTTGATAATTTTTTCCCCCTTGCTAACAGTCCACCAGCCAACGACACTCTTTCTCATCTTCTGCCTCTCGCTATTTATTTGCTGTACATTCTATTAAAGCTGCTTTTTTTCAACCACGCTCAATCTCAGTCGCTGACTTTTACCTCTACATGACTTGTACCAGGCCAAACAATAAAACCCTCTGAGTCCCTAGGCTTTCAACCCCCCCGAGCCTTTGAACCACTAAGCCGCAAGCCTGTGTTAGCAGTCGGCTCCTCATGCCTCGATAAACTCGATCCATTCATAAGCCAATTGCGACTTTCCTCCTCCCATGAGATCTCTGTCAATCGGACCTATCCTTTAGATACAACAATACACCCACCTACCTACGTTCTTCTGCGTCCGTCTCTTTGTCCTCCGCGCCGGCGCCTCTTCTCCGACACACCCATCTACACCTTACGACCAAACCATGCTGGCTCTACCCATCCAGACCCTGGGCGAACAGCCCAAAGAGTTTCTCCGAAAATATCATATCGAGGTCGCGGCATGTACCAGCAGCGTGGTTTCGACGACCACTGCCTTCCCGCTCGACAGCATCAAGACTCGGATGCAGACGTACCGCTATCCTAGTGTCGCCGAGTGCGCCCGCCAGACATATAAATCGGAAAAACTGCGCGGCTTCTTTCGAGGTGTGTAGCTGGCTGACTCCCGTTCTTTCAGCTCAGGTTCATGACCTCGTTCTCGTTGGTTGTGTCAACCTATGGCTGTTTTCCCCTCTGGTCATTGTACTAACCAACGCCGCCCCTCATTTACTGCAATACAGGCGTCGCTGCTCCCGTTATGAGTGTTACCGTCGTCCGCACGTGTTCCTTCTCTGTGTATACACGCGCCAAGAAGTTCTACTCATCGCTCTTTGAAAAAGTATTCAACTACAACGTGCTCGATCATGCAGCCAGGCCCGGTGCTTACCCTAACCCTTACACAATTGCCTGCTTCGGCGCCTCCGGCGCAACGGCCGGTGCGATGGTTTCGTTCATGGCCTGTCCATTTGAATTGACCAAGCTCAGCGCCCAGGTGTCGGTTCTGTTGGCAGCAAAAGTCGGACAGACAGGCGATAGTGAGAAGAAGAGACTGGCTGAGAGTTACAAAAACAAGGGCACGTTTCAGACCATGGCTCATATCCTTCGAAATCGTGGGCCTTTGGGCTTGTACACTGGGTTTAACTTACATCTTGGTAGGTTTGACACTCGCCTTGGGTTTCGCTTTAGAGGGATACTAGCAGCCCTTTTTTTTTTTCCGTT
Source organism: Ceratocystis smalleyi (assembly GCA_003449175.1). Taxonomy (NCBI): domain Eukaryota; kingdom Fungi; phylum Ascomycota; class Sordariomycetes; order Microascales; family Ceratocystidaceae; genus Ceratocystis; species Ceratocystis smalleyi. The sequence continues at coordinate 6,383 of NETT01000538.1, forward strand.
TCTCGTGGTAACCCATATACTAACTCGGCTCACTTTGTGGCCTCTTAGTGCGCGACACCATCGGCACCGGCGTGTACTTCATGGTCTACGAGTCCGGCAAGCAAATAACCTCAAGCATCTTCGGCAGCAATCCAGACAACAACAAGTTGTCTGTTGCTGTGGCCGGTGGGCTTTGCGGTGTTCTCTCATGGGCCGTCATCTATCCCGTCGATTCTGTTAAAAGCATATACCAGCGCAACTCGCTAACGTCGTTGCGCGGCGAAAAGGTTCCTCCTGCACCACGCGTGCAATTCTTCAAGCGCAACATGTACCGTGGTCTAGGCGTGTCCATTACCCGCTCAGCCGTTGTCAACGCAGTATTCTTTACCTTTTTTGAGGGTATCAAGAAGGATATTTCCAAGGGCCTAAGCCAGGACGAGGCCCGCAACCTAGGCTGAGCTGATATCAGCTGACCTAGCTCAAGCTGGTTCGATTTGCTCTAAGCCCGATAAGCCAGAGCTGAGCGGACATAGAATAGGGCTTTCAGGCTTCAACTGCATAGCACCTGTTGATTTGCGTCGCTATTCGCCTTGTTTCTGTACAGCATTCGATCAACGCGACATTATGCCCATTACATGGACGTGTGCGGGCTGAGTAGCGACCCTCCCTATCATGGGCAGCTCATCTTGCTTGCCGGCCGAGGCATTTGGCCTATGTCAGGCCGGGTCTAGACCAGACCAGACCAGACCAAAGAGCTAGACCAAGAGGTGCGTCTTCGTTAGGCTCTACCACTCGGTCTTTTGCATCCTTTTCCTCCAATTAGCCTGGCTGCCTGCTTTCTGTATGCTGCCGGATTGCCTATCGAACTGATGCTGAAACTGAAACTGGAGGTCCGTCCTTTCTATTTCTATTTCACTTTGCTCCAGTTCCTTCCTCCTTCCTTGAATTTGGATGTTCTTTTGTGACCCTAGAGCATATTCTCCCTCCCCCTCCCCCTCTCCAAACCACATGCGTTGCTCTGGGGGGGGGAGATAGGGTATTTTGTACTACTATTACCTCCTGATATGTTTTCTTGTTGTTAATTGCATGCCACATAATCGGCCGGGCTTTTTCCCTTTGGTTTTTTTTCTAGAAGTTGCTTTTTCTTTTCTCCCGCTATTCATATCCATAGACTTCACATTCCCGCGTTTCCTTTTTTAGGTCCTGTTTGCTTTTATATACAACATCAACGAGCAAATCATGAAACAATATAAACCTACATATTGCTGCTGGCTTACACTCCGGCCACTGGCTTACAAGGCTATTGTTCTTGTTGTTTTGATCTTTATTTCCAAGTTGCCTCTCTGTAACGGTTTTGACGTCAATTTCCCCCATTGGGCCGATATGGATCGCGTGTAGTAGCCAAGTAGGTGCTCTTATGTGGTGTTCACATGCACAACAAGGGCAAAAAGACGTTTCCGATGCATCCATCCATAGTGGAGCCAAAAGAAAAATACATGTAAGCAAAAAAGGATCGATAATGCCGTGGGGGTAAAGAAGGAAGATAAGTGAAGGCCCAACTAAGAGAAAAAGCGCCGGCCGAGAGAGAGGAGACAACAAAATGTGGAAGAGGCTGTAGGAGAAGGAGGGAAGAAAGGGACCCTATAACCCACTCTCCATATGCACCTGCACTTGGAGTCTATCAGCGAAATGTAGAAAAAAGTCGCGTCCGTCCGCGTTGTTGATGCGTATGCGTGAGGGGAAATGATGGACGAGAGGTGGGCTAGACCGGACCAGAGCCAGCCTTGGAGCCAAACTCTGCCTATACGTTTGGATTGTTTCCATTTGCTTAGCGTCAGCAATAAAACAAACGCAAGTCAAGAAAAAAGACAAGAAGCAACGTGGAGAACGAGGGACTTTGACAGGAGTTGGTTGCAGTGGCCAAGGTAAGACGACATAAATGCCTGGTCTGTGCGACACCCAGTTGGGTCCAGACCCTAGTGGCATGGCTTTCGCATCAGCCCAACCCTTAAAAACTCATCGATGCGGATAATGACGTCTTTACTTGTCTTACCAACCAAAGCCGAAGGCAGAAACGAACCATCAAGTGTTTGTGTTTGCGATTATTTGTTTGTGAACTGAACAATGTGTTGTGGATACATCGACCATGGTAAAGGATCCAGCAGTAAAGCACCCTCCAATCCACAAGGTAATGGGGGCACCCATCACGCAACGCAGCACAACGCAATGCGGCGCAACGTCTTGTTCCGGTCGGGCTGTGATTGGGCAGGGATGGATTTTGAGCTTTTCGTTTGATGGGTTGGGTGTGGCATGCGGAGGTTTTGTGACTTAAGAGAGGTTGGTTCTTAGTGACTTGGTGTAGCAGCATGCAGACAGCATGCAGACGACAAAATATCAATCTGCGGTGAGCACAAGAGTAAAGAGAGCGAGGTTGACGGAGAGGCCACGAAAACCTCTCTCGTGCGAGGGACTAAGTAGGAGAGACAGAGGGAGCACGGAACATGGCCTGACGCAATAGGCCAGGGAGACAGAGGGGCAGTTAGGACAGGACAAGACAGGGCATCACCGCTGTTCTGCAAGACAGGACATGACAAGGCAGGCAGGTGGCCGGAAAAAAGATAGGGCAGGGAAAGGACAAGGCAATGCAGAACGGCACGGGCTAGCGGCCGTGTCCTGTGTCTTATGTGTCTTGTGTGCATGCGTGTTGTTGTTCGTGCGTATGCCCACAGGGCTTGCACCCGCCGACTTTGTTCATGGCGTATTTCTTGCTTCTAGGCTTCAGCTGCCCGCTCCTCGCCGCCGGCCCCTCGCCCTTGTTCTCTTGTGTGCTCTTATTTTTGCTGTTTGCCCGCCTGTTGTCTGCTGTCTATAGCCGGTCGTCTTGCTTTGCATTTTCTCTCTATATGTCCTCCATCTCACCGCGGCTGCCAGCGAAGTTGCTACGAAGCATAAAAGAGGGTCGCCGTGCTTTTCGCGTATGCAACCGCATCATGCACACAGCTTCTTCTCCAGACTTTGTGTTTGTTTGGTTTTCTTCCGGATTTGTTGCCTCATTTTTGTTCGGCCTTGTGTGTGTGTATGACGGCGTGGAAGGGGATGGGGGATAGACGGGTCTGGGCAGGTCGAGATGTGTGTGTCTATGAGTGCGTGTACGTGTATCTGTCTCAAGAGCAGCGTGGTTGTTGCTTGCTTGCCAGTTTTCTTGTAGCTTTTCGATTTGTTGTTTACACTCCTCTTCAAGATTGTGGTTCTTGTCCCTTGCTTTGTGGTCTCGTGAAAGAAAAGACGGAAAAATGGGCAGAAAGGACTAGACTCTCGATAAAGAGTAGACGGTGTTGAGAAAATTTTTACCCGGCGTAGCTTCTTGTTGAGCACAAGGCTGAGAATTACAAGTCTTTTTGCGTCCCCTCCCGTAAGGCTGTGATATTCACTTTCTAAGGCTGGTTGAACCATCATCACCGCCACCACCACTGTCCTGGGACGCTCTCCTTTGCCCGTCGTCAAGTGCATCCTTTTTTCTTATGCTCAAGTTCCATCTTTTTTTTTTCTTTTTTTTTTTTTACGAGGCCAGCCAAGCGTCCGCCCCCTCTCTCCTTGCTTTCTTTGCTCTCGTCGTTCTCCTCATTTGGACGACGGACCGCCGCTTTGATTCGATTCCAGAGTAAAAGAATTCTCCTTTTTTTCGCTACTGATTCAGAATACAGCATTCTCGCCTTTGCAAGACCCAATTTTCGCGCGTCCCCTCTGTGGAATTTTTCTCTCTCCTCTACATCTCGTCCGTCCCTTAATATTTGAGGTGATAAACGAGACGCCTATCGTCGCCAGATTCTTGTTCTTGATTTATTATCTTTCGCTGCTGGACTTGCTTTGAAAATCTGTGTTTCTTTTCAGTGCCTTTTTGCGCTGATTTTCTTTTCCTTTTCAGGCTTGTCAAAATCGAATCGCTCAAACTCGTGGCCATTGACCGTTGCCAGCACTCGATTTGTTTGATCTGCGCATTTTTATCCTGATCGCTCTTGTTCTGTTTCATCTACTTCTCATCGTGGCTCCATCTCTTTTTCGACTTCCCTTCTGCTCTTCTAATCGGTCGTCGTTAGTTGTGTGACTCGGTTACTATACTGCGGTGATTACCGCTGCCTTCATCCCATCATTGCCCAGACAACTCTTCCAACATCGGCCTTATCGACGGAAGCCTATCGTCATCATCAACGTCACTCGTTTTATGTCCATCGTTGTCGTGCTCTTCCACTCCCACTAGCTTGGAACCTTATTCTCTCCACGACAGGCACACGGCCGGTCAGTCACGTATAAAAGTTGTCTGCTATATCTCCATTTTGCCCTCTTGAGCCTCGCTTGCTGAGTTGGGGTATTCCTTTGGCTTGACAGCCACCCCTACCCCATCGTCCCCTTATATTCCCTATATGGAGGGCCTAGCCACACAACGCAGGACTAGCACCTCCCCCCATTCCCTCATTTCCCTCTCTTCCTTTCTGTCTCCCCATTCTTTGCAGGAGGAGCTGCGAAAAAACAGCCTTTCGTATTAATCGGGCTTCTATATAGTACTGGCTTTCCTTTTTCCCTTTTTATTTCCCTCCCTTTTTCCTTTTTCCTTTTTCCTTTTCCCTTTCCTGCCGCTTTGTTATACATACGTACTATAGACAAGGAGTTGTCGCACTTGAAGTGTTGCGTCTTGCGCCTACGCCTGCATCTATCTGCAGCTGCATCTGCGTGCCGTGTCTTCTCCATTCCTATTTGCACGCCGTTTTATGACCTCCAACTTCTGGATGCCTGACTTTGCCGCCGATATTGACTAAGTGTGCTCCTGATCACGGATAGCAACAGTAAGAACAAGCGACCACAACCTCAACATCAACAACATAACGAGGCACTGCCGCCTGCTGGCTTTTTGTCTGTCTTGTCTTGTTTGGCTCCCTGTAGCCTGTCTACAATAAGTCGTACGCCCAGTGCACTGCGTCGTTGCTGGTGGTCACTTTCAACTTTAAGACCCAATCTATAGACAATAAACACCCCGTTTTGAGTGTTCAACCCCCCACCCCCCCCGGCTCTTCTACCTTCTTCCCTCTTCTCTCCCTAAACTCGACACGCATACATACAAGCTGCTCCCCTAGTCGCCGTCGCTCAATCATTCATCTGTACGCACGCCTACCTGTTTATCTAGCCCGGCTCCCTCCCTCACCCTCTCTCTCTCTCTCTTCCTTGGCTTGCGCTGTCTGACTTTAGTCTCTATTAAAGACATATCATCCCGCCATTCCTACAACATACAACAGGCTAGTCCTTCTGGCCCATTCTTACCTCATTCTCTCTTGCTGTCCAGCTTATCAATCTTACAAATTAACATGCATACTGGGCTATAATGGTTGGAAAAGGAAAACACAAAGACAGTGGACCCTACAAGAGAAAGGCCACTGGCTCCGGGAAGCCTCACTCGCATAATAAATCCCGGCGATATCAACAAAATCACCGTAGCGGTGCTGGCTGCGGTAGTGATCGGGCAGACATTCTGTCACAGAATCTCGTCGCCAAAAAGGCTGTCCCCCAACTAAAACACCAGTCATATATTGAAATCGTCGAGAATGTTGACAAGAAACAGAAGAAGCTTGAGCTCGAGGTGTGTTATCCTCCGTCTCTGTGATCAAGGACAAAAACTAATCCGGCATTTGTCCCCTTCTCCCCTCCCTACAGGTTACCTTTAATACCACACCCCCGGCTGGCTTTGAGTTTGTCCCTATTGGCAACCCCGAGCTCACTGCTCTATGTAAAGACATTTCTCGCGAAAAAGCCGCCATGATATTTGTTGTATCAGTATGTCCATCTCCTCTGCCCGGCACTGCGTCTCTTAGTGTCCCTCCCTACCCACACTTCAGCTAACCACTATTGCTATCACTTTGCTAGAATAGTAAAGCGCACCAAAATGAACTTTCAGTGCATATGAACCGCATGGGCCACCACGTCCGCCAAACCATCGTGGAAGAAGCCAGGAAAAGGCTGGGCTATAAAGGGACATCTACTGTTACTGATGCCCTGCCAGAAACGCAGGAGCTTATAAATGCACAAGCTGATGCTGCGCTCCGTGATTTGTTCCCTAGAATCCCGAACACTGATCGGCAGGAAATCATCAACTATGCCTTTCGGCTGGTTTGTCTCCCTTTCAACAATAGTTTCTGCTGCACACGTACACTAATTCTCTGTCTTAGGGTGCTAAATTTCACGGCGAGCCCGTGGTTGGTCTTCAGACAGACCTTTCTCTCTCCAGGAGAGTACAGCTTGCTGTTCTCTCTCACATCCGACATAATCACACACGATACGACGAACTTCTCCGCGAGACCTCGTGGATGCATGCTAGAAAGGCCGTTGAAAAACCCTGTCTAGATGTGCTTGTGCAGTGGAGAGGCGATGAAGAAAACGGTCGTGATAGCCTGGACGAGATTCTTCGCGAGGTTGTCATCATCTCCGATGATGAGGATGACGAAGGGCTGAGCACTGATGATGATGGCAATAGTGATGATGATGCTAGCGATATCATTGAGACTGGCGAGAATGGCAAGAATAGCCATATCAATGTTGACGCTGCGACAGCAAAGCCCATGCCCCAGCCTGCCTCTCAACTTTCACACCATGTTATTTTGAACTCTGCTGGCTCATCCCAAAACCAACCGATTCTTCTGTCTTCGCCTGCTAGTGCTAACTATCGTGGTCAACACATGCCCCGCTCGCCGCCCGGAGTAACATCCGGCAGCCGCAGCCATCACCCCGATAGAATAACGCGCTACAGATACGCCAACGCTCGCTTACGCGACGCCTGGAACTCCGCACTCGACCGACACCGGAATGGTCTTGGAGCTTCACGTAATGTCCCAGTGCGTGAAGTGCTTTACAGAGTTGGGCCCCCACCACGGCCTACATCAACTTCTGCGAGCTCGGATGATCATATACAAATGCCCATTTCTGTTCCAATACATGCGGCGGCTGTTGCATCATCTACTGTTCATGTTAGCTCTATACCTAAAGACACTGTTCCGTCCACCGTCGAGAGGGCGGTGGCTTCTCCTGTGAATGTGGATGCTACTAGTACTGCCCCTAATACTATAGCCGGCCCTTCTACTACTACTGCACCACCTCAAGACCAGAACGCTGGCGGCGTCCTTTCACAGCCAACAGATCAGAGAAAGTTGGAGTCTCCTTTGCCTGTAGTGCAACCCAGACCTAAGCTAGAAGCTACCCAGGCAGACTCAGCAACACTAGCGCGAGAATTTGCTGTGCCATCTATTGAGAAATCTCCTGCTCAGCCTCTAGCCAATTCCAACAAACTCTCCTATGGCCACCCTGTTAATTCTAATGGCAAACGATCCTATGATAACAATAGTGACGATTCTCCTCGATATCACGGATTCGGCTCTACTACTTTTCCAACAAGGCCATGGAATGATGCCCCCTATCCCAAACGCCGGAGAACCAGGGGCTATTCTCCTTCTGGCCCTTACAGTAGTAGGCAGTCAGAATATAACAGGTACCCAGTCTGGGAAAGTGAAAGCCAGCCACGATTTTGGCCGGTGGACAATCCTAGCCCATCGAATTTCCACCGACCCCTACACCCTCCTCCACATGGCTATGGCCAATTTCATCACCCCTCCAATACCTTGGGCCCCGGGACGCCACGATTCGAACATGGCTCACGCCAACACCCAATCGATGTTGACAACCGAGCATACGCACAACCGTACCGTCCCCATGACTATAAGGCCCAACACGAACTGGAACACCAGCAGGCGCAACAGTATCAGCAGCCCTGTAATGGCGCCCCTGTTGCTGCCCGACCTCCACCCTTCCATGCCACCAACAGTGAGGCAATTCGTAATGTAGGTCTTCCGTATTATCAAAACGAATTCCAGCGCCCTGTTGCGCCGCAGCCCGGAATGCATGACAATGGCGAGTGGACAAACCCGCATACACCACATATGCCGCCTGCAATGTTCGAGAGCTCGGCGCCGCATCTGCCGTATCAGCATTATGAAAAAAATCACCAAAACTGGTATGCCTACCCAGGGCCACCACATTCACATGTAGTTCTTCCACTTCAGCATAACTATGATTTCTCCCATCAGCATAGGAGACGAGAGGATACCGGATTCAACCGAGACCGAGAACGAGAGATCGAGCGTGAGCATGAGCGTGAGCGTGAGCATGAGCGTGAGCGTGAGCGTGAACGTGAACGTGAGAATGAACGCGAGCGCAGTCGACAGCGCCCGATAGAACCTGAGCCAGAATTGACATATGAAAAGTGGCGAAGGAGGCTCTCGTGGCGATACAAGGCTCTGCCTCCAACTTCAAGGCAGAATATGTCGCCGAATCCATCTACGTTCTATGTTCGGCCATCGCACACAGCGTGGGAAGACTGATATGTATCTGTGAGTGCTCATGTCAATTTATCTCTCTGGCAAGAGAGTTGTATATTTAAAACACGGCTAAATAGCGTCATATGGTAACTTTCTAGCGTTTATCAATGAATTTCCGCTGTGTTCTTGTGAGTGCATACGTAGGCGAGCCATCGACTACAAAGTGTTTGTAGCCTTTTGATATCCTAAGAAGCCTCTTCTCGCTTGTAGAGCATGTAACAGCTAGCCTTGTAGGGCACATGTAGCTTATAGCATAGGTTGATCCATTCACTGGCAAGCGGCATTTCTGTAATGCTTTCAACAAAGCGGTAGCGGTGGTGGGCATGTGTGTTGGTAGATATGGAGCAGATTAGTGAAGTAAGTGTCCTTGGATTTCTGAAACGTTCCATCCAAGGCTAGATAGGATGGGAAGAGGATAGATAGTTGGCGTTTCGACGTCACATGGAGTGAAAGATCACGGGGACATGTACCAACAGGCTGGAATTCGTAGGGGCCTGACTGAGCCTAATAGGGAAGAAGTGAGGGAGGGACAAGGGACGGCTTGGAGATGGAAATAAAGCCGCGAAGCGAAAGCTGGACTCCAAGGATGGATGGATGGAAGATTTGTTTGTTTGCCTGTGTTATTCAACGGTTACCTACTGGTTTTCCACAGCAATACGACGGCATGTTCCGGACGGGAGCACCTCCCGGGCGGCCAGCAGTGACAGGACCGCATGGATGTCGAGCATCTCCTATCGTTGCCCGAGGGTGTAATTGTTTGTTTGTTTTATTTAACGTCTACCTACTGGTCTTCCACAGCAATACGACGGCGTGTTCTGGACGGAAGAGGCTAAGAAGATGTCGTCCTCCGCCACCTCGTCCGGGCAGTCAGAAGTTGCAGGTGTAAATCCGTTTCGAGCTGTTCCTATGACCTTTCAGGGTCCGGCTTTGCAGCCAGGAGGCTTCTCCG
>NETT01000539.1:0-15659 GCA_003449175.1 Ceratocystis smalleyi
CCTCTTCCGTCCAGAACATGCCGTCGTAATGCTGCGGAAGACCGGTAGGTAGACGTTAAATAATACAAACAAACAAGGGCTCCAAGGCTAAAACCAAAGCCGCCGTCGTCACTATTCGACTACATTTACATTTGGAATATCCGGGTGGGTGGTTTTTTTTGGATATCGGTGATCACGGGTCCCTGGATCCAAGTATCAAGTCCCAGTGCTCACGCAAAGGCTCAACAATATAAGAGAAAATGTGCAAAGTTCTTGTTGAAGTTGCCAACCGTTTTATAATCAGGAAGAAAAAGCAGGTGTTCCGGCGGCACCGAAGTTAAGCAGCACAAGGCGAAAAAGAAATATCCAAACAAAAGTGTTGAAACACGGCAGCAAAAATGAAATACAAAAGAAAATGGAAATGGAGCAAAAGGCACGTCAAAAAGTCGTTAGGTGGAATGAGGACTTGGATCAACCGGAGCAACACAATGAAATGACAAAGGAAATTGTAGAAATAGGAAGAAAATGTAAATCATAAAAGTTCATCAAGGTTGTAGGGAGAAAGAAAGAAAAGAGATGGACCGTACCAAAGTCGTCGTCATATATGCGACGCCAAGATCATGCTCAGACTTTGATTTGGGATAAGACTTGAAGCGCCCAAGCAGCCCAACCACAGACGGGAGAGCGCCAAATAGCAATGCGCAAATGCGGGCATTTTTATGAGTAAATAAATAATAAAAACATCCATAACGGACAGATGTATCGGGAAGGGAAAAGCACAAAAGGACGGCTAATCAAGCCAAATCACCAAGCCGACGACGGCGGGGTAATGGGCTTCTTGGTAGAAGGCGAGGACGAGGCCACGCTTGGCACAAAGGAGCCCCCGAAGGCGGGCATCTGCATGGACGCGCTGCGCTTGCTGCCATTGCGCTGCTGCTGATGATCGCTACTCGCAAAAGAACCGCTTTGGCTAGACAGCGAGGCAGGAGAAATCGGCGCAGACTCAAAGCGATGATGCGACGGGCGGGTATTGGGATGCGCGTCAAATACGTCGGCATTGTGGCGATGGTTGCTGCTGCTGCTAGGCATGAAACCACCTCCCATGTTCACGTCAGAAGCGCCTGTGGGGTTGGCGTTGCTGCCGGCGTGGCTGTTTGTCGACGAGCCCGTCACATTGGGTGTCTGGTAGATGTATTCACCGTCAACGTAGACAGCATTGGTCTGGAAAGTGGAACGACGATGGCGATGGCGGGTGTAGCGCTTTTCAAGGCGCATAAGCTCGAGCTTGGCCTGGATTCGGTCGATGATGCCCATATTGAAAGTGAGGCAGACGAAATGAGGGGAAGGCGTATGTATTTATGTATGTACGTGCGTGCGTATGCGCTGTATGTGTAGACAACGTAAACGTGCAGCAGTACAGAGGCCAGCGAGACTCGAGAAAGAGACTTTGGCGGCGGCGATGGAAGCGTGCGACCAAGGAAGAAGAAAGATAAAAAAGGAACAGCCAGGAGTAAAAAGGACAGAAAGAAATAGGTAGCAAGGACAAAGCGAAAAGGGAAGATGAAAGCAAACGTGGGGGAGAGGGGTGCGCTCCGTTAATATAGTGGTTACGTGGTTGGCGGCTGGCGATTGGCGCTGTATCTTTGCAGGGAAAATGGAAGAAAGAGAAACGAAGGACAAATGTTTAAGACATATACTTGCAGAGAGAGATGGGAGAGAGGTAGGTCAACGATCCTTCATCCACGAACAAAGCCCAAGATAAAATAGCAGGAATAAACCTAGCCAGACAGGACACACGTTCGGGGTATGCTTGCAAGAAAGAGTCCAAGCCCAGGCCAAGCCTAGTAAACCGGAGCTAAGCTTTCTAGACTGGACCAAAGCCCCCTTCGAGCATACGAGTTGAGTACCAACCATATCACAGGGCAAGTCAGCCTGGCAACTTACAAGTAGACACTGAATGCATTGATTCAAGTTGAAGCTTTGGAAGACTCTGCTTTAGCTCTTCGCATGCCACCACCCATCCATACCTTGCCCTCCCGTCCCTTAGCTCTTCATTTTCGCAGAACAGCGAAGAATTTCGTGATCAATGCGCTACTACAAAAATGCTACCAAAACACCAGGACACACATCTCGCCTGGACAAGCGAAAGTGAACCTTGATATGTAGACAAATAGCGACAGATAAAAGATGGTGCATAAAGGGCCCACTGACTAAAACAATACGCGCCGTTCCATGCAAAGCGGAGAAGCAAGAGGAGAGTTACTGCTCCGTCGTAAGTGTTGCAGGCACTTTGATGTATGATTTCATTTTATTTTTATTTTCCGTCGTTCTCTGCGGCCAGAAGTATTCGCCAGAGAAGGACGAGGCCCATGAACGAGCAGAAACGTTTGCTGCAAGGGGTGTAAGGGGTGTGGGGGGGAGGCAGAGAAAGATGAGCACCGGTGGTAACAGCAGAGACAGGGTAGACAGACAGACACACACGCACATACACGCATAACAACAAAGGATTTGACACAGGAACTCAGGATTTGCTATGCGATATCGCCAAGGGTGATGCTCCAGGGTACAGGCCGCCTTCTCGAGGTGGCTGAAATGTCCTACACACAGCACGGCGCTTCGGCTGCGCAAACAGAGCGTGTCTTCCATGGTTCCAGGGTCCCAGGGCCGCCACCCAGGGTTGGCTAGGGCCATGTTCCCCGTGCCTCTAGGGCTTCAGGGCCTATCAAGCCACTGTATCACCCTCTCCCCAGCCCCCCAACAATACATACAGCACAGGGAGACAGACAGCATAGCCTATCCACCACAAAATACGACATGAGGCAAGAAGACCAGGAAGGGACGTCCATAACTCAAATAGCCTACTCAAATATCAAAAAACCGGCAAAGCAGACGGGCAGAACGACTGGCAGCATGAACCACCGGGGGGGAAAAGCAAAAAGGGGCAGCGGGAAATCAGGTACTATACGTTGCAGGCACAGCAGTCAGCCAGGCTAGCCAGCCAATCAACAGCCGGCGCCTCTTCGCTGTCTTGGCCTTGGCCGTCTCTCTGCTTGGCCGGAGACCCTGAAGCCAGTTTCTCAAACCAAGAACGACATGCGACATTAAAATCCTTCCTTTGCTGTCGCCGCCCCGTCGCATGACATAAACACGAATCAAACAGAAGAGAGGGGAACACGAGACGAGCTTGGTAGAGGGGCTTCCTTACCTGCACGACACCACACGTAGGAGAGGAGGCTCAAGGGCTCAGGGCTCAAGCCCCTTCGTGAATTACCCAGAATGACAAGGGAGAGAGCTAGTTTCTTTCTTTTTCGTGTTCTTTTTCTTCTTTTCTTGGTCAAGAGCGGTTCATGAGGCTGGGGATGGACTAGGCCAAGTTGAATCAACCACGGCCAGCGGCTCTCTCGTGTTGCTTGCTGCTTGCTGCTTGTTGCCTATGCCCGGCCTCTTGCCTCCCTTACTCGCCTTCTTCACAGCAAGACTGTGGCTTCTTATGTTGCCTTGCACATGTTTTCTTGTGATCTGTCTAACACGGCCGTCTCCCCATATCTCACTTCACAAGCCAACCCGCCCGCTGTCTTGACTCACTTCCACTTTCACCTCGCTGTCTTGCTTTAACTTGGCACCAATAACGCCTGGTGGCACTTTTGCCGTCTCCTGAAGGAGATTAAACTCGAATGATGAAGAACAGTAGGTAATCTTTTCTAGCGGGAAAAGGCCAAAGCCCAAGCAGGCCGCTTGGCCGGGGAAGAGGATTCTAGTGGACAGTAAATGCGAAATTTGCATCTCGATCCAGCCCTTGCTCTGGCTTTATTTCCTTAGTTCTGTACTCAACAAATCCTAATAACCAGGAAGACAAAAGGCCGCGCCAGGGCAGCCCTGTCAAGAAACTATAGCTGGGGGGCTTAACACTGGGCACTTAACAACCTCGTTGCGTTTCCTGGCATACATGCAGACAAACAGTCGCCTCACAAAGAGCAATAAACCAATATTCCGCCCGTCTAGCATGCTGTGACTCTTGCCTGTCTCCTTTCCCGAACTCAACAAAGCCAGCCAACAGGTGACAGAGCAATTCTGATGTCTCGTAGAATCGGCCTCATTCTCTTGTCCCGTCCCTTTGTTATCTCCTCCTATCTAGGGGCCTGTTTTCCAACATAACCTGCTGGGGCGCGAGGGATTGTTACCACCTTGCTTAACGCAATATATTCGCCCTAGTGTAATAGGGTTGCTTGATACGGTAGGGTTACTAAGAGCAAGCTTCCATCTGCTGGGACTAAGATTTCTCGAGCGATCCAGCCCAGCCTAATTCGCTCAGAATATGGTCTAGAATCCCTACTATTGCCATTTTACGTTCCTATGAAACCTAGCGCAAAAGTCCATTTTCAACTCTGGCTATTTGTGCTGACAGGTGAGCATGCAATAGTATTTTTCTTGCTCCGAAAAACCCTGCTTATGTAAGCAGACACCCCACACGGCGACGTCCCCTTGGACACCAGGCAAAGTCTTGCCTCGGTATTCCAAAGGGGGCCGCAACTCACGGAATGAATGGCTCCTTTAATCGGAGGACTTGCCATGATAATCTAGGTCTGAACGGACTTGTTATCGTCCGTTAAAACCGCAGAACACTCTTCTATTAGCCGGCTTGGCGAGCATCAATATCGAGCCTAGCTTCAAAAAGATCCAGCAGCCTGTGCAAAGCTTCAACGCCTTCTCTTCCTGTTCCTCTCTACGCCATCCCTCATCCTGTTCTCTGGTGTAGTTTCTAATCCCGCCCCCTAATTTGTCCATCTTCTTTTTCTAGAAAAAAAAAGTAGAAAAAAATACAATTCCACAAATTCGACACCAATATATCTACAAGTGAATGAATGGATAAAAGAGCTCGCCTAGGCTTGACGGTGGGCGGACTGATATTGGGCATGAATCAGACTAAAGGATAAAAACATGGGCTAGCCTGATTGCTGATTGTGATATCGGAAGGCTTGAGCCTGGACTCTATTTCTCCTTCTATTTGCGTTCTCTTGTGTATCCTGTGTTCCCCAAGAAGCTGGAGCTCGGGCAACAAAGGGCCGATCGTATTTGTCGCTCAAGCTTCCTAGTCTTCTCCATTTTCTCAATCCTCGGCTTGGTCGTCTTTGGGTCACGGATCGCAGGTACCAAGTGTGCGGTAGAATTTTATCTATTATCCACATCACAACCTTCATGGCCAGGCTTTCTGAGCATTCCGAGCACCTTTGATATCGTCCGAGCTACTTACGATCAAAGGGAGCTCTCTCTCCCCTATTTCTATGTCGTGTCTCTGCAAATGATGTTTGCTTCGCCTCTTATTCTCTCGCCGGTTCTTTTCTCTCCTACCCCAAATGCACCGGGCAACACACCGTCAAGCATTGCGTTACATATCCGGTCATTGGTAATTGGCCGTGGCTCAATGGCAATCTTCGCAAATACTATACGTTAGGGTTAGAGGACAGCGGCACACGAGTCACGTGGCTCCCAGATATGTATGTATCTCTTATCTTATCATGACCGACCACTGCTGATAAGATGCTGTGCTACCTCTTTGCTCATTATCGTTGTCTATGTCGCAACTTCTCTCCGCTAAAGCCGACAAACATACACATTCGCTTGTATTAAATAAATATAGGGAAACTCTGCATTGAGACAAATCACCGAAAGTCAACCGTGAATTTGCTGTACTACAGATATCTGACTCAACTCGCTGACCATCAAGATTGTTTTGTCCTACACCAAGGTACCCTAGACACGCTTTGTGTGACAGGATACAAACGCCATAAAGAGATAGATAGGACGCCGCAGCAGCAAAAGCATCGTGTACTCTGTTATTAGTGGGCGGGTTTGAAGGCGCATGCTGTGGAAACACAAACTAATATCTCTCAGCCGTTCATCATGAGCATGGAGACACAACCCCTCCTACCGCATATCCCTCCCACGCCGCATCCCGGCCACGGCCCACCATTCAACGCCGAAGTCCAAGCCGGAGCTTGCCCTGTCCAGCCAACTGGCTCGCTTCTTGACGATGACGCCCTACCTGAAGCCGCCGCCGTCGGCCGCCAGCTTGGTTGGCAAGACACGTACATCTTGATAATTTCCCGTGTCTTTGGCAGCGGTATCTTCGCAACACCAGGAACAATCGTGCGTTCTGTCGGCAGCCCAGGGCTTGCACTGACACTATGGCTTGTTGGCGCGTTGATTGCGGCCTTTGGACTGTCAATATCGTTAGAGTTTGGCACCATGCTTCCACGCAGTGGTGGTGACAAAGTGTATCTTGAATTCACCTACCGATGGCCTCGCTTCCTGACGTCAACATTGGTCGCCGTGTATGTGGTGCTGCTGGGATTTACGGCAAGCAATGCTGTCATCTTCAGCAGATACGCACTATTTGCACTCGGCCATGAAGACGCGGGCCAGGCTTTACGAAGATCGGTAGCTGTCGGGTTATTAACACTGGTTGTGGTGGTGCATGTGGTCATCCCGGGCTGGGGTGTCAAGATACAGAATGTCTTGGGATGGATCAAAATTGGAATCATCGGCTTTATGATTCTATCCGGGCTATATGTGGTAGCATTCAGCAGTGCTATTACAAGAGGAAGCTTTGTAACAGGGACTGCTGTAGATGCAGGTTATACCGCCGAGACCTCTATGCCTTCATCGTTGAAAGTGCAAACCACATCATTGGCCTGGCAAGGCTTGTTTCAGGGCTCGGTCTGGAACTGGAGTGCCATATCGACTTCTCTGTTCAAGGTGTTCTACTCATATTCAGGTCTCGAAACTGCCAACAATGTGGTAAACGAAATCAAGAATCCCATTCACACGCTCAAATCAGCCACGACTGCCGGGCTGGCTACGTGCTGTATGCTGTATATACTAACAAACATTGCCTATTTTACCATCGTACCGATAGATGAGATCAAGTCTAGCGGGGAAATGATTGCCGCTCTGTTTTTCGAGCGGGTATTTGGCGCAGCCCTAGGTCGCCGGATTTTGCCGCTTGCTATCGCGCTCTCAGCTGGCGGAAATGTGATGGTGGTGGCTTTTGCCATGGCACGGCTGAAGCAGGAGATTGCAAGGCAAGGTCTCCTGCCGTACGGAGAGTTCCTCTCATCGACACAGCCATTTCACTCGCCGCTGGGGGCCCTAATCGTCCATTGGATTCCCTCGGTATTGGTCATCACGATGCCGCCGTCGGAGCAGGTATATGACTTGGTGCTAGAAGTTGAGGGATATCCAGCACAGCTGTTCGCCATGGCAGTGGCAGTCGGGTTGATAATTCTGAGATATAGGCGGCCGCACCTGAAGCGGCCCTTCAAGGCATGGATTCCTGGAGTCTATATCCGGATTCTCCTCAGCCTGGCTCTACTGTCGGCGCCCTTTTTCCCACCAGAGCAGCGCTTCAAGGACGGGATCTGGTATGCAGCGTATGCAGTGATCAGCATGGGCATGTAGGTTACTTTTTCCAATTTTTCGCTACCAGGAAACTAGGCTAATGATAGTTAGACTTGCCATGGGTGTCATATACTGGTTCACATGGGCCATTTTATTACCATGGTTATACGGATATCACCTACAGGAGACTAGGAAAACATTGAGTGATGGGACCAGCATCACAAAAATTGTACGTATTGAGGCTGAATGAAAAGAGCGGTCAAGTCACCAACCACAAACAGGAAGGCGAGACCACGCGAGACAGGACAATACACAATCAACAAGCTGGAGTTGGTGTTTATTTACAACAATGCAGTAGTGCGGCCCCGTAGCATCACAGCGTGTCCCCTGTTAAGTAGTATTGAAATTACAGGTGACGGTGTTTACAAATGTGCATACACACATGTATAGTAATCGTAACGTATAGACGGTACAAGGAGACAACGGCCCTTCTCCTCAACTAGACGCATAAAAGCAGATCAAAGCGCAGGGTCTGATTTATGCAGGCGCTGATTACGTGAGCTTTAACCTAGCTTCCTTTACGACAGGAAGAACGAAGGGAGGCGAGAAAATAAGGAAAGAAAATAAAATGGCTTGCAGATGTTCCGGCCAGGAGAGCGTGTACCTGACAGGGGATGGTAGATGTGTAGAAAAGAACAGGCAGAAAAACAAAATAAAACCAGTAGACCAACGGAGTGGCCTGGTGGTCGAATTTGCGGTGGGATCGCGAGGCGATATGTGATTCAACCCTAACAGCATACCCTAACGAAGTGCTGAAATTAGACGGCCGAATGAAAGCCGATACAACAATGCGCTGGAGGAAAAGAGGACACTCAAATAAGGAGTGTTGTTTCTTGGTCCTAGATTTGTGTAGGTCTAGCCTTGTACTTCGTATCAACACAGGAAACAGTGCCTCGGAGTTGGCGGACGCCGGGTATCTACGGGCAAGATTCAGCAAGTCTAGAGGACAAAAGCAGAAGAAGCCTACTAGAGGGGTTTTCATCCTTGTTCTTGCTAGTGGAGATGCCCTGGGAGACTCTTTTTTTCTTTTTCTTTTTTGACGTTCCCTAGAATGCTGTCCCTACCATGTTAGGGGTCGTACAAGGGGGAAGGGGAGCGACAAGCCAGCACAAAATAGAAAGTCGTTCAGGAGAATCAAGGGAAACATGAAAAGGGGACCGACCGGCTTGAGCCTGGATGTGTATTGTTCGCAGGCAGCGATCCAAGTCGTGCAGTGCAAACCATGTATCATGGCCTTCTAAACTAGTTCTGGCCTCTGAATGGCCTGTCCGTTTTCGAGTCTTCGGTCTTGGATAAGCAGCTATAGAGCCCTTATGGGAAAGGCAAGCAGGCTGGAAAAGGACTGGGAGAGTCATGCTCAGGCCATGCCAAAAAAAAAAAATGGTTACAATGGGCCGTTTTGTCATGACCAATTTCATCAGACGCATAACTGGTTGGATATATTGCATTGGAGACTTTATTGGGTTGGGGTCAAAAGAAAAGTCATTCTACAGATTGAGAGAGTTAAAGAAAAAGCAAAGACGCCCCCAAAGAAGAAGCGAAAAGGGGGTGTTCATTTGCGAGGAGCACGTGCTGCTATTAAGCAAATAAGCAAAGCAAGACGAAAAGATCGGCAGACAGTGACGACAGACGATAGACAAGGCGTCTGGTCTGGATAGCAGTCATCTTCCACTTGTCACCGGTAATCATGTGTGCAAATCAACCGCAAGACCAAGAAGGGTAGTGACATAGATGTGCGACTGCGTGCTATGCTTCTTGGGGAGCGGAGAGCGCTTTCAAGAGTATGGGCCGGTAATTATCGCCCAAGCGAGCTTAAGTCTGGGGCTCGGCAATGGTAGCATAATTAGCAACCATGGGGATGTGGTGGTGCAGATCCCAAGGAAATGAGTGAGACCTTAGTTCGCCCTAGCTGTGTAGTGCTAGCTCTGGGCTGGCTTCCATAGGCTTTTTCGCGGTTGTGACTGGCTGCTTATATAATAGATTCCTACTATGCCAGGGCTTGTGCTGGGTCGTGGTTTTTAGCAATGCCAATGCTGGATTTGTAGACATCGTAAAGACGAAAACCAGGCATGTTGGCTCGTATAAGGACAATCACGTGTTGTGGCCCTTTTTTTTTTCTTTTCTTTTTTCTCTTTTTTCTCTTTTTTTTCTTCATTCTTCAGTGTGGAACGCCGAATGTACCCTGCCGTACAATTTATAGTGTGTGCTACCTGCATACCCAGAAGGAAGGAGCTCCAGAGAAAGGAATAGAGACCCACTTGACGAGTCCACCGGTAAATTACATGTGCCCCACTTGTGACTCCACCCTGTGCTTATCTAAGCAGAACAACGTCGTGGAAGCTGTCCAGGTTGTGCCGCTTTTGCTTTGATCCCTTAATCTACGGCCAAGACGCGGAATGTATTCTATTCTTGTATTCTCGTAGCTGCTCCCACCACATGTTTTATACGCTATTTCGAGTTTCTCCCCGGTCCGCAAGACAGACCTCCAAAAAGACAAAGCCACCCTTTTTGGCACGCTCGACGTTCTTCGCCTATTTCTATTTTCTTGGCTTCATCTGTTCTCCGGCGTTCCTAGCTTAACAAGCCAGCCGCTGTCAAAGCGCTCTATGAGACACTGTACGGACGAGTCAGAGGACGCTTACCAGCCATAAAGAAGTTGGCAGAGAATGGACGGAGCAGATAGAAGAAGGAGGAAGACAGAAAGCATCGCCCTCTCCTCCCTCCCTGACCCGCCAGTCTTGTTTATTTACTTGCTGCTGTTTACAGCTTATGCACGCAGACTCACACTCTACTCTCTCTATCTCTCTCGCTCGCTCGCTCGCTCCCTCCCTCCCAGAATGTAGTGGCTAAGGCCATCTGGCGGCCTAGGTATTGCATGATTGCGGTGCTTTACTTGCTTGTAGCATGTTCAAGATACCAAGCTAGGTACATGTCCACAGAATACCTTGCGCTTGCTCGTGCTTGTGGCTTTTAACTTGCTGACTCCCCTGCTCCACTTCTTATTTGCGCTGCTGGCTTTTGCTTCACCAGCGAATCTGGGGATTGGGGGGCTCACAAAAAGACGCAGCAAAGGACCCAAAGTGACTCCACCATCATGTTTGTATGCTAGCTGCTAGGCTTGGCGGTCGCGCGGTCGGGCCGCACGGCGGTGTGTGGACGGCTTTTCAACGAGAAGCAAGCGTGCGTATACGTGGTGTGGATGTGTGCGGTCTTTGCGAGCCTGCGCATACATGACTTGGTTGGTCTACGCAGTTGTGCAGTGTGCATTGCATATACGTGAGTATGGGTAGGAGTAGAGGGCAAGGGGATCAAAACGGGTCTGGACGAGACGTGAAGTTGGTGCCAGACAACACTTAGGGTTTCTCATGCTGGCTTACTGCATACACACTAAAGAGCCGGTAGCCTGATCGGGTACCTGAATGAAATTAGAAATGCCGCCCTGTTTTTTATGTCACTTTAACTGTCGTTTATTTGTTGATTCCTTTTTTTCCTTTTCGACTGAACTTGAACATTGCCCCCTCCTTCCGAGACTCAAGCTACTTTTTATAGCAATAAAATAACTGAAAGAAACGACGTCGTAGTGCTAGGCTGCTAGTCACCAAGGCACAACAGGCACAAACAAGACCCTTTTTCTTGTTATGTTACTGCTATAAAAAGTAGTGAGGCTCAGAAGAAGGCAATGTCCAGGTCCATCGGAAGGAAAGGTCGGTCGCAATGTTACCCGGATAAATGGCTTTGATGAAGCGGCAATTAAAGGAAAGCCTAATTTTAAAAGATGCTCAGAGAGAAAGAAGGAAAAGTAGAGAGGAGATAAGACAAAGTCACAAAGCAAGGAGAGACAAGACAGGCAAGACAGGCAAGTCAGGTGAGAGATGCATACGCACAACACTGGCAACACTAGATTAAAAACAGTGGAAAGAAGACATAGGAGATGGGAGCGAGATACACATATGATGCAAGTACACATGCAGCCAGACAGCAACAAACAAGCCTGATGGGCAAGAAAGCAATGGCCCGCCAGGGTTAGAGGAGCATGAACAAGTGGAGCGGGGGTGGAGGGTGTCGGTGGGGGGAAGATGGGAGAAAGAAAGGGTAGATAGAAGGAACAAGAAGAGAAGGGAAGAGGGATGGGGACATGGGAGGGAGACAGGAGGGGAGGGGTGGGTCGTTCCTGGCCAACATCCATCTTTCCTTTCCTTCTACAGTCGGCCTGCCCTTCCGCCCTTCCCGCATTGAGGCTCAGGCGAGGACGTAGACAGCAGCGAAGCAGAGAGGGACGAGAACGAGGCAGAAAAAATGCCCGAAAAATAGAATAAAAAAACAAAAAGTGAACGTAAAGGGGAAATAGGCGGGCGGGGTGTGCTGCCGTGTGGGAAGAGGCAAAGATGAAGGTGCACGGCCAGATAAAGAAAAAAGAAATACACGAAAAGGAACATGGAAAAAAAGGAGCCCACTTACAAGGAACCAGGAACTTGTATTATTGCTCTATACCTGCTTGCATTTAGCTTATTTATTAACGAAATACTATTATTACTCTCCTGACTTTATCGATTTTATCCTCGCGTGCTCCGGCAAGCCTTATGGAGGGCCTCTCTTTTGTATATAACCTCCATCAACATCGCTAGTATCAGCCGATTTCTCTTTCTTCTTCCTTTCCTCACCCAGTCTTGTTGGCTTCATCCTCTCTTTACTGTTTAATAACTCGCTCTTGAGATTCTACTTCCCCCATCTATAGCATTTGCTCTCCTCTTTGCTACATCTCAACACCGTTCTTTACCGAGTCTTATTTCTCAATCTTTTGGTTTAGCCTCCAGATCTTTGTCACTTCACCAGACTTCCACTCTTTTCAGAACCCTCATTCTTTTTGCATCGTCTTTTTTGGCATTTTTTCATCTTCTTCGGCATATTTATACCTCTTTGTTTCTACTTTTGACTTAATATTTTTTCATATTCCCCATTTCTTCACCAACCTGTCAAAATGAAGGGATCTATTGTTGCTGTTTCTCTGGCCTCCGTTGCCGCCGCTACTCTGCTTGAAGGCACCGGCAACATCCCCAATGCCAGAGATGTTATTCCTAATGCTCCCGGGGCCAACGGCATCGTTGCCCGCGAGGCTCTCCCTGTTAACGAGCCCATGAACGACCTTAATGCTCGCGGTGATAGCAGTGAGGACGAGAAGAAGAAGAAGGAGGCCGCTGCCGCCGCCGCTGCCGCTGCCGCCAGCTCCACTATGAGTACCAGCACTATCGGCTACGTAGCTAAGGCCAAGAGCGCTCTCTATGGTCCCAAGACTACTGCTACTCCCCCTTCGTATGCCACTACTACTAGTGACTGCAGCACTGACCAGCCTACTGGCGGCTACACCCAGCCCACTGCTGCTGCTTACGGCCATGGCGCTAGCTCTTCCAGCTCCACTTACCAGAACTTGGCCCAGACTTCTAGCCAGCCCAGTCAGGGTGCTTACGGCGCTCCCAAAACTCACCAGCCAGTTAAGCCTACTGGCGCCTCCTCTGCCCATTATGGTGTTGCCAGCTCTGGCGCCCCCAAGCCTACTTCCTCTGCCGCCAAGGGCTATGGCGCTCACCCCCAGGGCACTTCCACCGGCATCTACGCCACCGGATCCAGCACTACCTCTGTGGCTCCCCTGTCTACTGGAAGCCGCAAATATGGTGGCGCCGTGCCTGGCAAGAACAAAAAGGGTGATGACTCCGACAGCTCTGACAGCAGTGACGACGAGAAGAAGAAGGACAAGAAGAAGGGTTTCTTCCCCTGGTCCGGCAAGAAGAAGTCTTCTAGCTCTTCTGCCTTCGGCACTGGCACCGGCGCTGTCACTAGCACCAAGGCCTCCGCTTACGGCACTGGCACTGGTGCTGTCAAGCCGACTGGCACTGGTAGCCATGCTGCCTACGGCAAGAACGTCAAGGCTGCTGGCGCCTACAGCTCCGGCTCGAAGACTGCTCCTTACAGCACTGGTGTCAAGACTTCCACCAAGACCCGTTCTAAGCTCCGCCCCACTGGTGGTGCCTATGATGCTGATGATGAGACTGACACTGAATGCGATGATGGTGACCTGGTTCCCGTCAAGTACCACAAGAACAGTGGCACTGCTGCCACTGGTACTGGCGCTTACAAGGCCAAGGGCTCTGCTCGCCCTACTGGTACGGCCTACGGTAGCGGTTCTCCCAAGGCCCCGCTGACCACTGACGCTCCTATCGCCCCCTACAGCTACGAGACTGTCTACGTCGTTAACGGTGTTACCATCACTACCACCATTTGCGACTCCACCTCTAGCAAGCGTCCCGCCCCCACTACTACTCCCGCTGCCCCTGGCGCTCAGTACACTACTGTCGTCTACGTTGTTGATGGTGTCACTGTGACTCAGACTGTGCCTTGCGAGCCTACGAGTACTCCCGGCCCTGGTGAGAACCCCAACTCTCACAAGGATGTTCCTATTGGCGGACCTTACACTCCCGGCCCCGGTGAGAACCCCAACTCCCACAAGGACGTCCCCGTTGGTGGACCCTACACTCCCGGCCCCGGCGAGAACCCCAACTCCCACAAGGACGTCCCCGTTGGTGGACCCTACACTCCCGGCCCCGGCGAGAACCCCAACTCTCACAAGGATGTCCCCGTTGGTGGTCCTTACACTCCCGGCCCCGGTGAGAACCCCAACTCCCACAAGGACGTCCCCGTTGGTGGACCCTACACTCCCGGCCCTGGCGAGAACCCCAACTCCCACAAGGACGTCCCCGTTGGCGGCTCTTACCCTGCCGGTGAGAACCCCAACTCTCACAAGGATGTCCCCGTTGGTGGTCCTTTCAACCCGGCTGGCCAGCCTCCCGCCCCCACCAAGCCTTATGGCGGAAATGCTCCTTACCCCGCTGGTCCCACTGGTGTCAAGACCATGACTACCGTTGCCTCCGGCTACGCTAAGCCTTCAACTGCCCCGAGCCCTGGAGTCCCTGTTGTTACTGCCGGTGCTTCTCGCCTGGTTGGCACTGCCGGTGCGGTTGTCGCCGCTGCCGCTGTGGCATTCCTGTGGATGTAAGGTACTATTTTCGTGGTGCTTGTTTTGGAATGAGGAATAGGGGTTTGCCGATATGGCTTTGCAAACAGAGAAGGACAGAAAAAGTGGCAGGAAAGAGAGGGGTTTCAGCTTATCCTCGACTGCGGTACAATCAAACATTTCAAAAAACCCTTTTGAATTTTCTACACTCTTTTGGCCTTCATTGCTCTTTCAATGTACGTGTTGATGTACGTCCGCTCATTTACTGTATGCATTTTCTTTTCTCCACTCCCTTTTATAAGGACTTTATTTGACTTCTTTCGGCACGCAATTTGACTTTGTTGTGTTGTACAGTTCTTGGTTTTTTATGAAGCGCTTGTGTCTGTTTTCTTTATGTTTTCCTTTAGACTTGGTTTGTGTTTCTGCGTCAATTTACTTGTTGATATTTCCATTATCGTCTTGTTCCTCATTGTCAGTGTGATGTCGTCAGGTAATGATGTTCTATCAGTGGTCGTGCATTTGGCCGGTCTTGTACTACGTGCCACCCGCTATTTTGGTGTAATGTACAAGAAGACAAATGCCTGTCTAGTAATTGCCTTACTCCGAGTACTAGTTATCTACTAGCTAGAAAGTACTAGCAATTACTCTATGTGTTGCTACTTTTGAAAGCCTGCCGTGTTGCACAGGCCAGACCTACATAAAGTAGACGGCCAAGGGGCGGCTGAGGTAAATTTACGTTATATTATCGGAGTTTTCCGGCATAATGCCTATTTGTTTGATTTATTTAACGTCTACCTACTGGTGCTCCACGGCAATACGACGGGGCTGAATATCTGGCTATTAAATGCCTCTATTTTGCCTACCATAGAACTCCAGCTCAACGTAGTCCAGAGTTATATAAAAAAAAAGAACATACAACACCGGGGATTCGCACGTGGTCACCCACCGTACTACTATTCCGGCGCTTTGTAGGTTAACTAAGGGAGAGCGGACGGGATCCCGTGCTTTCTACAAGCTGTGGTCGTATGTTGCGGGATTCAGAGGATACGGAGGTTTATATTCCGGTGTCCGAGCAGCATCAAGAAGCAAAAAGAAGACATACAACACCGGGAATTCGCACGTGGTCACCCACCGTA
Organism: Ceratocystis smalleyi; assembly: GCA_003449175.1. Lineage (NCBI taxonomy): Eukaryota > Fungi > Ascomycota > Sordariomycetes > Microascales > Ceratocystidaceae > Ceratocystis > Ceratocystis smalleyi. The sequence continues at coordinate 15,580 of NETT01000539.1, forward strand.
CTACTACTCCGGCGCTTTGTAGGTTAACTAGGGGAGAGCGGACGGGATCCCGTGCTTTCTACAAGCTATGGTCGTATGTT
>NETT01000540.1:4857-15593 GCA_003449175.1 Ceratocystis smalleyi
CGAAGGAGAAGAGGCAGCTTTCAACTCAGGAATGGCCCCAGGATCCAGGATATCCTAGATCATAAGCAGAGTCCGACCAGCAAGCCAAACTGCTGGTCTATCTTTCGAGTCGCCAGCGTATCTAAGCATCAAAGCAAGGCATGTTTGTCTACAGGTATTGCCAATTCTGTGTATATGGAAGGCGTATTCGCACAACGCAATACAAGAACATGTCCTTCTAGCGTCGTGGCAAACATACTCATGCCCAATCCTGGACCTGCACAAGGCACTTACATACATGTATCTCTAAGATGCGCGGAACAACGATGGCGTACGACATCGGCGTCATGGGTGCCTTATTGACGTTCTTCGAGGCTTCTCGACGAGACATGACTCCAGGCTTGCTACGTCAAGAAAGACAGCAGGTCAGCAGGTAAATTTGGCCAGGATAGCCCTGCGTACCGTAAGCGAGTTCACGCAAATGTAATGCACATTCCATGAGTGCTACGCGTGGACCTTTCACCTCTCTTAGAGTGTGATGGTCTCAGGAACAATGGTAGTGACGTCCCTATTGTTCTTAGGCTCAATGCAGCACCCATTCACACAGCCGGTACTTTTGCCCTCGGCCACACCGAGTGATAGAAAGATAAAGAGACACAACACATCACATGCTTCCACCATGAAACTAAAAGCTCCTTCTCTCTTTGCTGGGCAGCAAGATTCCATTTGCCATTCAAACCTGCATTTGCAACGCTTGATTTCCTATCAGAATTGGCGGGTTTGGTGGTGTTGCAAGACACTCACACGCACGCATAGCTGACCTTGTTCACCAGCAGCTACTTTCGCTTGGCATCTGCAAATCTTATTCCCTCCCCCTGAACACGCCGGTCTTGAAAAGGCTGTAAAAACACAGGCCCTTGCTTCCCACCCTGTCACACACACATCTTCGTATACTGCATGGTCCGCTACAAAAGTAGCCTCAATTCTGCATCCACGCGGGGAGTTTGAAACGGCAAGGATGCACCTATGACGGTGGAAAAGGGACTCTAAGAAACACAGCGATCGTTACGACACCATTGATGTAATTCGGAATCCAACATCGCATTGCGCTTGTTCTAGAGGCTTACCAAGCCAGGCCAGTCACATGGCCTACGTAAGTGTTGTTGTTGTTGCCGAGGCCTCGGTTCTATGAGATCGCGCATAACGCTCCCGAATGGCCGTGCTGCTGATCTTGCCAGCAAGCCCCGAGCCACTCCCTTTCTTATCGTCCGTTCCTTCCTGCCCGCTGTTTTGTTCTTCCTCGGTGGCTTCTAGAACATCGACTTCGTAGATCTGCATCGCATGCCATCCCTTCTCGGCTCGCTTCTCATTCACGGCTTTGCCTCCGGACCGAGTCTCACCCGACACCACTAGGACATCCATATTCTCGCGAGTTATTGTTGGCCCGTATCCATCCTGGATTGCGACACACTCCACTGTGATGCTGCCCCCTCGCAATGTAGCTGACAGGCTGCCTTCCTTCTCTTGGATATCCAGGGGCGTGGCTTTTCTGCCCCGCGTCTCGCGTGTATCAAGCAAGTATGCCAGGAAACGCATGACAGCCCGTGCGCGATGGCTCCAAGGCTCAATCAACTCTGCAAGCTTTTTGTTCTTCAGCATCGCATCGTCAGTAATGCCAATGACAAAGGTCGCCTTGGCATCACGGGAAAGGTCAAGCAGTAACGCTCCGCCAGAGAGCAACAGCTTATGGCCAACGTGCAAATGGTCAAAGGTGCCTCCAATGCAAACAACAGAGTAGGTACTGCCACCCGCACGCAGAGTTTCTTCGGGGCTTTGGCTCATGTTTAGCGTGAGACCACCTTCAACCGTTATTATCTGGTTCTGCTTGAGCAGGAACTTGCCTTCAATCAGATCCAGATATGTTGCAAAGACTTCCAAGCCCGCCTCGGTATTCACGCGATACAAGTTTTTGAATGGATAAAACGAATGCGCAAATGCGCGCAAGTCGAATATCGACGTCCCGTTAGGCCTGAAGCTCCATTTAGGCTCCAGGTTGAACTTGCGGCCCTGGGAATGGTCCACCAACACGACCGAAGCATCAACTTCGATATCCTCACGAGCGCAGAGCACAGCAATAATGCTATAGACGTGTGCAAGGAGCGACTGCGCACTGCTCCAGGCCAGCTGTTGTGTGCCATACGGAGGGCCATGTAGGAACGGGCCGGGTATGACGACGATCAGTTGGCCCTGGGCTTTGTCCGCAGCAGCAGACGACACGATGTCAGCCGCCATCGCCGCTAACACTGAGTTCAGAGGCGGTCGATATGCAGCTTCGACAACGGCTCTGGATAGAGGGTTGGGCGGAAAGGGTAGAATCAGCAGGCTCTCCATGGTGGTGGCGAGCGTGGCTTTGGTTATAGGTTAGCAGTTGAAAGAGCCTCGTATAGAGACTCGACGAAAGGGCAGTAAGGCAGAAGAAGCTGTAGATGATACACGGCGAAGTAAGGTTCTATAAGTACAAGCTTTGTAACGGCGAAGCCCGTCCTACTCCCGTGTGTGTATGTATGTGTTGTTTAACGTCTACCTACTGCTTTTCCGCGGCAATACGACGGAGCCCTACTACCATACATGTGGCGCAAAGGCGGGGTGGGGCCTGTTTTCCCCGCCCTCATAGGCCGCTGCATGCCGTTTTTAGCCAAATTCAGTAAGCACCCCTACGGATGCGGCACCGTCGCTATCTGGGGCAGCCAAGACACGGGCGGCAGGTGCAATAGGAAAACAGGTGCTAGAAAACTCGGACCTCTCCGGAGCTCCGGACTCCCACAGTGGGACCCTAGATAGTCCCAAGAGTATAAATAGAATCTCATCATCATCATCATCATCAAATTCAGTAAGCGGAAGGCCGCGTGGCCCAATGGCAAGGCGTTTGACTACGAATCAAAAGATTGTGGGTTCGAATCCCATCGTGGTCAAAAGATAGACTTCTGGCAGCGCTACCATCATCGGTGGCCCGAAGCTTTTTGCATCAGGCACATCCCCCAACACGACATGATGACGATGTAATGTATGTAGTAGCATTCGTTCATCAACTTCCCCTCCGTTCCCTTTTTGCTTCCTCTGCTGTCTTCCCCCCCTATCCATCCCGCAATTACACAAACAAATACTCCTTTACTTTACAGCACATCTCATAGCTGGGGCTCCATGCCCCAAGCGGTATTCTCACCCATGTACCCAATCAACTCGTCAAGATGTGGCGTAAAGTTTTCTTCCCACAATCTTGGCGACGTGTTGAGCTTATGCGTCAGCAGGTTCTCCAAGAGAGTAACACCCTGTCTAACAGTGACGTCGTAGTCCATAAGTGTAATTTTCAAAGTGTCGATGGTGGTGTTGAGAAGCTCCAGGTGCTTGGCCTCATAAGCTTCCTTGTTCTTCATGCGATATGAAATGTCCAGGCCAATGACAATGGCTGCACTGACGGTAAATGTCGGGATAATCCAAAGCCGGACAACATCGTTGTTCTTGACGCGGTGAAACTCATTTAGAATGGTAAGAGCGGCGGAGACACAGGTCCGGCGGGTAAAGTCGTAGGTTTGAGGATCCTGAAAAGATTTGATGAGGAAAGAACGGTGTATCATGATAATCTGTCCATTATTAGCACGGCCGAGCCAATTCTACAGCAGGATTACCACGGCATAGCACCGCACCACCATGCCCAACTTACCTTGTCGGCCGCACTAATAGTCAAGGTGCTGCGCGCCCAGGAAATCCAGACTGGCCAGGATGGATCAAATGGCGTCTCCGGCCGGAGAAACGCGGGTAGCTCGGCCATGAGCTTCCGCATCTTGGAGTCGATGAACTTTATGTGGAGATATTGGGCCTCCCGTGTTGTTGTGGTAGGAGAACGAAGCCCGTCGATTAATTGTGGCATTAAGAGAGCCACTAGAATATATGAACTGCAATGAGAAATCACGCCCGCTTTTCGTTTTCAAAATGCTGCAGTGAGAAAGGAAGAAGACTTACTCTTGGCGAGATTAATACAATATGAGCTTATTGTGGGAACATCAGGCGGTTGTTCTATCATGTCATCGTCGCAGTTAAGTGGCATTGGGGTGGTGAAATGGTTTGGGCTCACACCTAGGATATTACCAAGCACGCACAAGCGTACCGGTGTCAGCATCCTATATTTGTTTGCCAGCAATGAGCAACATAGGTATTATACTTACCATATGAGCCGGCCATAGGCACCAAGAAATAATCCTGCACCAAAATCTGCCACCAGATGCGTCGCTGGACTTCTTGAGTGATCTTTGCACCCAAATCAAAGAGCTCACCAGGGGCAACGGACCTCGATGGTGTTTGCGCCGCATATCCAAGGCACTGCGCAATTCTTAACGAAGAGCTCAGCAGTACCATCTGGCGGACTGCCTGGCCTAGGGGGTGTGCTACCATGCACGATATTATGATTGCTTGGATACTGAACACTGCACAGCAGGAACAAGAGGATTTGAGGTCAGCACAGCACTATATGCCAGGTCTCGAGTTGGAAGCGCCGCCGTCGCTACTCTGGGGCATTCTTTCATTTTACTTGCCTGAGTGGTTCAGAGTATAATCAGTGCAGAAGAGAGCGTTAAACATCTGCTGGTACCAAAATTCGGAGCGTTGGCGGAGGGTTTCTAGTTCAACAGGGCGTCAGTCAAGTTTTGCCGGCATACACAGAGAAAATAGGAGCACGGCCTACTCACGTCTTGTATAAGTAGCATCACACAGGCTTTCTGGGAGGTTGTACGCGGATGCCTGACAGCAGCTCTGTTAGTTGCAAACCCGACCATAGTCCATGCGCGAAGAACTCACCGAAAGTACAGCAAAGTACACGCAGGCCCATTGAGGCGCTATCATTTCTCCCGTTGTCCAAAACGCCTCGCATTGTATTAAAAACTCGCCGTGGTGCAGGACGGGGTGGTGCCAGCTCAAGTGCTCTAGGTAGTAGATAACCAGCTTCCTCGCAATACCTGTGTCGGGAGCGCTCTCTATGACTGCCAAGCTAAACTCTGAGTCGGGCACAGTCTGGTCCAATACATCCGCTGGGTTTGGATAGCCACGGCCCAGTCGCATAAGAGTTCTGGCAGTGTCAAAAGTCTCGTCAGTTTGCTGGTCGTTAAGGACATCGTGGAAGTGATCGCTTGATCCGCGAGGAACAGGCTTCCTCGTTTTTATGGGCTCTTGGCCAGTTTCAAGCAGGGTCAGACGAGAGCTAATAAGGTCATTTGCTTCAGCTAGAGACGTAGCTGTGAGCGACGCTTTGAGCCGGTGCAAGAACTCAATCTCCTGGCGAGACTTGGTGTATTTGGTGGTAAGCTCTACCATTTCAATCCGGCATTTTGCGGGAGCCTTGGCCCGAATACACTGGCTGCATGGAACAGTCTTGTCACACCGGATTTTGCGTCGTTTGCATTCTATGGAACGAGGTGTGAGAACGTGTGTAGTGGACATGGAAGAAGCCAAAGGGTCCGCACCATGCATTGTGGGTGTACGACTGGTTGATGACGGCCACTATTTGAAGATGGCATCTACTACATACCTGTGCAGGACCGGGACGCTCTCTGGGAGACCCGAGTGTTGCTGTGGCCAGTGGAAGAGGCAGCACCGGGGGAAGAGCCATCAGGAGCCGAAGACATAATGGTTTACAGCAGCGGCGTTGTCAAAGTCAAGTTCAAGTTCAAGTTGAAAGATGAAAATAAAAGCTATGCTCGCACTTGCAGATGGCGGGAAGTCAAGGCATACATAGCAAGAGCTGGGCAAAGCCGCGAATCTGAGCTTCTTGGTACTGTAATATAAGCAGATTGGCGGGCGGGGGGAGGGGTAGGCAATAAGGACAGGTAAAAGAGGTGGAACCAACGCCGACGAGCTGTGATCAAGAGTAGTAGCGACGACACACTAGGCTCCTCTAGAGAGACAAGGTCTGTATATACAAACGCTCGCCGGAAGGAATTATATGACTCCGATGTGTAGGGGCGGGGGGATTGCCACACAGCATCTATAGGGCTTAAATGGAGATCCAAAGCTATTCAGATGACGGCGATAACCGATGATGGATGGACCTGGAAGCAGTCTAGGGAATAAAAGAACGAGCAAGCGAGCGTGAAGGGGACTTGGCGAGAGGAGATGGCACAGGGATCTTGTGGGTGGCTTTGTGGAAGTCTTGGCTTGAGTGATTGACTGCTTGCTTGTGCGATATGCGACCCGAACAAAGGAAGAAAGAAAGAACACTGTGTCTTAGTATTGCGTGGGGACGTTGAGGCTGGTTAAAGCAGCAAAACAAAGATCAAAGACAGCGCGGACTCCTGCAAGAATAGCTGCAAAGGACAGAATAAACCTTGTCCTGTGTCAGCTCTAGTGGAAAAAGGGAGTAGAATCAGAGCCTTGAGCTGAGGACACTCAGAACCTGGGAATATTAAAACGTAAGCTACGTGGGAAATAGAGATCATTCTTCGGCTAGCCCTAACCCTTAGCGTGGCTTCCTAATCCGGAAGAGGCCGTGGTGTGACTTTGAGGGGGCCCATAGCTAAAAAGCCCGAATCCGCAGGCTGCAGGGAAGAAATTATCTCAGGGTTAGTAGCTGCAGATTAACCCGAGTCGATATTTCCTATCGGACCAATCAAAGAGCCAGGATTGAGTCATGCACCCTGCTTATTAACAATTATTACAGCATATTTATTCGTCACCAAAACATGAGGCAAAGCCAAGAAATTTCAGTAACCAGCATCAATGGCGATTGTTGCTATAGCTAGGAGCATACAGCGAAACGAAACTAACAACTCATAAAACAGAAAAGAAGGACCGACAGAACAAACAGGACAGAAATGAGAAGGGGAGGGGAGGGGGAAGGAAAAAGAACAGGAACAGGAACAGGAACAGGAACAGGAAAAAAAGAAAAGCAAAAAGCAAAAAGCAAAAAGAAATCCTCTAATAGGAGTCTCTCTGGTTGACCAAGCCCCTACGAAAAGAAAGAAAGAAAAAGAAGAAGAAAATGCCCTCGCACACCCCATCTTTCGACCCCAAAACCATCCCGTTACCTCTCCCAGAGAGTCGACATCAGCCAGCTCTACCACATGGTCCGGACCTTAGGCGTTGCAGCTGGACTTGCTGTTGCTGGTGCTGCCGCCATTGCTCTTGTCATTCGTCCCAGTCTGTCCAGTCTGCTTCGACTTCTTGGGGCCGCTCACAACAGGAGTAGCACCATCCAGCTTGGGAGCGTAAGGAGCAGAGCCCCCATTGCCATAACCAACGGACCGGGCGGTGGTGGCAGCAGCAGAGGATGAGGAGGAAGAAGAGGATGCATCAGCAACATACACCGAAGTAGTAGAGGATGACGCCGTGCTGGAGGAGGCTAGAGTGGCGCTAGAGGGGATACCAGAGCCGAAAGCGCCAGAGCCAGAGGGCATTCCACCAGAGGGCATTCCACCAGAGGGCATGCCAGATCCCGAAGGAGGGCTGCCACCGCCACCGCCACCGTTGGAGTTGGAGTTGGCAACACCACCACTCTCGTAGTAGAAGGATGCGGGAGTGATGGAGCTGGACTGGGTGGTGTTGATGCCAAAGGCCAACCAAGCAAAGAGGCCATCTGAGAGCTCATCGCCCAGCAGAGTGTACTCAAGGAAAGGATCAACACCATCAGTAGCAGCTTCTTCGGCCAGAATTGAGTCATCGGCATTCTCGGTGAGTTCTTGGGTGTTGCTCGCATACGGTTCTAGCATTTCGACAGCAGCAATCAGAGACTGGTCAAAGAAGCTCTGGCCGGTGTGGCTGGCGTAGTTGTCAGACCCAAGAGTCTGGTTGGCCAGGAGAGTGGCGTTAGTGTGCACCATGACGTGGATGTGAGTCGTGCGGCTAGTATAGTGGCCAGGGAAGATCGAGTTGAACTGGGCAACACCGTCGTCGTCGGTTCCCTGGATGGCACGGAGGAAGGTGTTGTTGATATTGCTAGTATCGGAACTGTCGCCATTGCCCGAAGCCACAACACCTGAATAAACACCAGTAGCATTGCAGTGCCAGATCTCGACGTAGACATTGGGAACGGGCTCGCAGGTGTCAACATCAATAACCTGATAGTCAAGGACCAGGTCAAGGCCCTCCTGGTCCTCAGACATGTCCTCACGGACATATTCGCCGGCGACGTCTATACACAAGAATAGTTAGCAGTCTGCGGGCAGCGGGCACCACTAAACTTGGCAAGGGGAATGGAAACTTACAGTAAGGGCCGACAGTGACCTCGGGGGTCAGGAGGCATGAGTTGTAGCCAGCAAACAGAGTAGCAGCATCGGTAGAAGTGGTGTATCCCATGGTAGTCATGTTGTGGTCAGTGGCCAGAACAGTCTCTACGTCGCGCTTACGGATGCTGCGCTTAGCGCGGGCCTTCTCGAGCTGGGCAGTGCGACGAGCGATGTTGCGCTCAGTGACACCGCGAGCCTTAAGCTTGGAAGCACAGTGGGCCAGGGAAGAGCGCTTAATGGAGTTGAGGAAGGTGCGGCGCTCCAGGGCCTCCTCAGCAACAGAGTGGCCCGGGTGACCCGAGGCCAGAGTAGAGGCCAGAGCCAGAGAGGCGAGGATGTTGCGAGCGAACAACATGTTGATGGAGTGTGAAATGAAAAGTGAGGCCAATAGATACTGGCAAAGAAAGAAGGTAGAGAGATGGGACGAGCACTTGAAATCAATTCTAAGACTCGGATAGGTAGGTAGGTATATGAAGCTGTGTTGAGAAGATGGTGTGAGGTGAGATGAGATTGTTGGCGGGAGTGATTTGGTCCGTATTGAAAGAAACAAGTCCTCTGGGTGAGAAGATCCCCACGATACTTATACAATGTTCGTCTCGCCATGTTAACCGCAGCTCACAGTCTCATTTGCCCAACCTTGTCACCACCGACAACAGCAACAAGGAATTCATCACATGCCACCATAGCCAACGGGCCATTACGCGTCGAAGACGCTTCGTCATTGCAGTTAGCGGCAGCGACGTCCCATTTTCGGATAGCCTCCAAGTTCCACGCCAAAGGACCCGAAGTTCTTCGTCATACTGTGCATGCGGTAGACCAGGATTTCAAAGGAGGGACCAAGAGGAAGGACAAGTACCTAGACCAGGGCCCATCTCTGCTGCCTCTAACAAAAGCGGTAATTTTCGATTCAAGGAAGGTATTACAAGCTTAGGAAAAGTGTTGAAACAGGGCCAAACAGACACAGCAAGCTCTGGTTTGCCGCAGGCGAGACAAGACAACAGCTCAGCCTCGCCTTTTATTGGTGGCATACGCGGACGGTACAAGAGGCAAAAGGCAGGCCCTTGATTCCTGTTCGTAAGTGTGTTCGTCATTTAAACAAGCCAAGCTTTCCCATGTCTTGCCGTCAGAGCCGCCCTGACAAGTCGACGTTGCGCATGCTATCAGACATGTGCACTGTCGCATATACCGCGACACTCGCCCTCTTCTTGGATTAGGGGAAGGGAAGCAACGAAGCATGGAAAACAAGAGAAACGCACGCCCTGTCCAACCATGGATGGCCTTATGCCAATCCCAAGCCAGAAGCCGTCCGTACCAATCACAGGCCACGCAATTCAGAGCAAAAAGCTTCCTTTCCGGCATCTGACGGTTGAAGGCTGAGCAAGCTCGTTGCCAAAGCGGGGCCGGAAGAGAGGGAAATAAGCCTAAGATGATTTTGCTTAGCGAAACCCAAGCATCTTGGGCTGTCTGTCAAGGTCCAGCGAATCAGCCTCCTCATGATGATCAAACGACTCGCCACTGTTGGTGCAGAGCAAACGATGGGACAAGATTTCTGGATCCCTGCATACCCGATATCCCTGCTGCTGTGTACGTCAATACCCAAAGGTGACGACGACTTTTGCACCTAGCCATCAAACAATACAAGCATTTCGATCGGCATTGCCCACCAGCAGATCCATCCTGTGCGTAATGGGATTTGTGCAAGCAGAGCCAGGCACTTCGCATCGAGGCACCGGACGAATTGCACTACGTTGAGCGAGCTGCTAAAGCAGACATCTAATGCCGGTATACCAGCAAGACGCCCACTGCATTGCAAGCTCCACGAAGCGAGCACCATGCGCCCGCTGAGTCTTGCTTTGTTTTTAGGGGTTCATGGCCAGTCCTCCAATTCCCACACAGTCGATAATTTCCGGGGGTCCAATGCGGACGCTTTGTTTTCCATCCCCTTTCCCCTTCTCCCTCGTAGGGCCAGCAGAATGGCGACGAAAAACCTTACGTATGCCATTTTTGCCAAGACCCAAGGAGCTTCACAGGAACCAATCCTGTCAGAGGCCTAGCAGCTCTATGAGCATGGGTAGTGAGTGGCACGTACACCCGGAATCCAAGACTTCAATCAAAACAGCACAGGAGTCAAATTTGGTGCAATGGGCCGAGACTGTTTGCCGAAGTTGCAGACATAGAGCGAAAGAAAGGGGCAGTGAGTGAGTGACCTACGACTTGCGTAATCACTGTTTCTGCTTTATTGATTGGCTAGTCCCGGGCAGAATGGCCCACAGGAAAACCCGAAGCAGAAAACCCTAAGCCCCGTTAGGAGAGGGGCGAAGATTGATGGCGAAAGGCGACTGACTAAATTCTGGATTCTATTGAGATTTGATTTGATTTGAATATATTTTACGTCTACTGGAATCACTAGGATCAAACGATGCCGGATTGGTTGATTTGATTTGATTTGAATGTATTTTGCGTCTACTGGAATCACTAGGTTCAAAC
>NETT01000542.1:0-15519 GCA_003449175.1 Ceratocystis smalleyi
CCGACGTTCATCCGGAGCTCTCCCGAAAGTCTGCTTCAACATATACAGCCTTCCAGTGGCCAAAATTAGCCCAAGCATGTGACATCCCAGCCCATCCAGCAGCACCTGTTGGTGCTCAACTTGCTCCGGCATACCCCAGGGCTTCAAATTGCCAATAGCACAACCCCTGCAAGGGTTATCAAGGACCCAGGGGAAAAAAGCGAGAGAGGAAGGGGAGGAGAGAGAAAACCTCGGCCGGTTGACTATTCCGTCCTGGGCTTGAGATCCGTCATAAGCTATGAGCTTGGTATCCTTTCAGGCTTCAGGCATTCGCTTGATTATTGAGTTGTCCTGTTCCTTCTTCTCTTCCTCCCCCCCTCCACGCATCATAAGGACAAAGTAAATGAACAAAAAAGAAAAAGAGAGAAATCCAAAGACATTTGTGCGCTAACTACACCCTCATGCCAAGTTCTAGAAGCGATCCAGACGCGTATTGTGATTGGCTAGAAATGTAGGATCACAGTAGGGGAGACTATGGCCCATGTGCATACATAGGTAACGAGAGGGAACAAAGCCCAGAAAGAGGCCAAAGGAGAAAACTCTCTTTTCCTCCCCCTCTCATCAGAGGCAGGGCCGTTCAACCAAAAATAAACGAAAAGAACAGGAGACGGACACTCAGATGTCTAAATGGCTCAAGTTAGGGTCCAGGACCCAAGCAAAAAGTTTCCGATGTTACATATCACCAATGCTCGTCATGATGAAGCTTAGGACAACTTGCAGTCGTAATGGAGAGAGAGGGCGAGAAATAGAAACAAAGGCTTTGCTGCATAGTATATAGGTGACTGACCGGTGATTATGTAGCGCGTAGTCTCCTCTGAATTCCCATAGAGACACGAGCCGAAGATAATGAAGTGCGCCTGCACCTTGAGCTTGTACACACTCTCTCCTGTTCTTTTTAGTATACAACATACGTAATTCTATGTCTTCCGGGTTGTATTGGGTTCCCTGTATGCCGCCAATCATTTTTGACACCTGTTTAAAATGAAAGGAACGTTTTCGGTTGAGGAAGTCTGGCTCCAGACAGAGCGAATTTCAGATTTGGGCATGGAAATGGACTCTTGATGGGAGGGGAAATACTGTGCTATCAAATCCCACGCTTTCTCAGGCCATGTCATGTTAGTGCTCTAGCAGCCAGGAATAACTTGTATTTTTGCATATGCTAGCACAAGAACAGTTGATCCATGAAGCAGAATACTGGCCAACCATCTCATTTTATTCCAACCCTTGCACAAAACTCTGGTCGGACCTACTTTCGTCGAGATCAAGGGGGACGCGCTCACATTTTTGCTTCCCTTGGCCCAGAATTCCGAGGGTTCCCTTGTTTCCTTTTCCCTTTCTATGTTTGTTGGGACTCTTGTAGACTGGGCTAAACAAGGCTAGACTCGCTGTAAAAGCCTTCTGAAGCTAGGCCAGTTCTAGGCCTTGTACAGCTCGCTGAGCCCAGGTATCCAGGTGGCCCGTTTGTACACAATAATAAAATTATGAATCAAACCATTGCCTTGTGATCAGGACGTCCGCCTGCTCAGCACAACAAATAGCTATTTTAGGGTGTCTGCCCGCAACACTGGTGGGTGGCATAAAGTGACGTCGAATTGCTGAACTAAACTCTTACCAAGCCAAGCAGCACACAAAAGGGCATGCACATCTTCATATCACATACTAAATTTCTGGACACGTCTTTTACAAGCCTGTTGAGGTGTTTTTTTTTTTTAGCACTATCATCTTTTTACTTGGTCGCTGTAGGGTTACGCCAGGCCTATGGAGAACGGGAACATTGTCAGCTGTGCTGGTGTTGGGTTAATTAGTAACTGCATCGGCTGTGATGTGAACAAAGCCACGCTGGAAACAGGGCCCCAGCTCTCCCAACTTTTCTTCCTTTCTTGGTACAGTACTGGTATCAAATGTAAAATCCGAATTTTTCTAGGCACCTAGCAAGGCAGCTGGCCAATCAGCGCAGCCTACAACTGTACTCCTTCTCGTGTAATTTAGCACGTTGATAATTTTAACTGGTGCATTGAGGTGTTGGGCATACGTATGCACTTGCTTTTCATTATTCTGCACGCTCTGGATATTTCCCCTTGTCTCATCTGTTCACAGCCACACAGAATAAACGAAGAAAAGGCTGTTGCTGTCCTGCGGTAACAAAGCAGCATGTTTGCCAGGAGCGCTGTTTTCAGCAGCCAGGACAGAGCAGACAGTTGGCTATGAGACAGGAAATATGCGCCTTCCTCTCTTTCCTGTTCATTGCCTCTTCCTGCTGTTATAACTTTCCCGGCGTTTGCCCTCTTGCTGCAAGCTCGACAAAAAGAGAAGGAGGCTGCATTTCAAACCTAGAAACAAGCAAGAACTTAGCGTGTCTGGTGACAAGACAAAATTTTCCAACCTCATTCCCTCTTTCGCACCAGCCAGCCAATGTGCAGCAACAGTGAAACACATGGGAGAAATAATCACTTGGGGTGAGGGAGCTGGGAAAATAGCGCGGGCTTGGGGACATTAACTGGTCTGACCTGGGTTCTCTCGCGCTGTCGCTGCCACATTGGAAGGGACGAGGGGAAGTCAACGTTCTTCTTTTTCTTTTCAGAAACTGCACTTGATGGGGGTCATCCACCGCCCCTTCCGCGGCCTCTGCCCAGCAGGCGTGTGTCCATGATAAAAACACACCTTCGCTCATTGGTAGAGGCTCAGACATACCCTCACCCGCCCCTTTGCCCTCATCTCAATGATGCCCCACCTTTACTTAATACTGGGTGCATAGTAGATCTCACGCGCCTGTATAATGTTGGAGGAAGGAACCTGGGTGTGGAGCTTCCCAGGGAACAATTGCAGTTTTATTTTTTATACAATTTATTGATTCTCTTTTTCCCCTCTTCCGTTGCGGGCTACAGGTAAATTTTTTTCTGTCCTCTTGCTCCCCCCAACTTCTGGCAGCGACTGGCCGACTCCTCTTCGTCACTGTTGCCCTCACCCCTGATCAGGGCAGTCGCCTTCCTCCTATCCTACCCACTAGAAAAAAAGTAGAGGAAAAAAGAAAAAGGCAGACACGACACAGGCCAGCCAACCACAATCAAGGTAGCTTGACTAAATAGAAAAGTAGAACACACACTGGTGTACCCTGTGTACCTGTTGTACCTGTGTACTTGATACTTGTACACTCCACTCATTTAGTTTATTATTCTTCGCAGGCCCATAAGCCCATCTCATATGTTCTTGATCTTGTTTTCTTTCTCTCCTCTCCTTTCTTCTTTCTTTTTTGCTCTGTGCTAAAAACAACCCCCCTCCGCCAAAAACAACGAAGATCACAACCATCGTACCACCTCTCCTCGACAATTCCCATCAAAACCATCGACCCTTTCGTTATTGTGTTGACGGTTTTTCCACAGGTTTTGTGTGTGCATCTCTTAGCCGTACGGTTACCTTTTTCTTCCTTTTTCTTCTCTTTTTTGTCTTTGCTCGTCTTTGTTCTTTTATTACCCCTCGTTTGTTCTGTTCTACTGTCTTCGTCTTGTATTCGACCTTCTTTTCTGTTTTTGCTTCTTGCTTCTTGCTGGCCAGCTTGATATCTAGATTTTTCGACTTCGATCGTGAATCTGCTGCACCCAGGAATTCCCCCCCCACCCCCCCCTTCAGTCAAGTACTTCGCCGACACTACATGACTCGTTGAAATCCCCCTCAAAAGTTATTTGCCAAGTTCCTGCTTCCTCATCCATAATCGTGGCTACAACGTACAGCACCGCCTACTGTTTCTCCTTCAGTACCTTCAGTCCTTGACCTGCTGCGACAACCTGACATCGACTTCCTGTATATTTTTTTTTTCTTTGTTTCGAAAAAGGAGTTGTCTTGAGCATTTGCTTTGTGGTGTCTTTTGCTTTCCTCTTTTACCCAGTTCAACATAACCCTTCAAAAATCAGCTTTAGGTAAGCTTTTAAGCACCAGAACCTCTTACAAGTTTTTATGTAGGCGGCCACTAACTCGTCCTACTCTAGAATTTTAGCATTCTATTCCCTAGCTTGTATTCATTCTATCTACTTGATTGTAACGCAGAGATCGTATCCTTTTTGGTCTCCTTCACCTATCGCAAAACAAAGCTCATATCTGCCCTGATCGCCTGCGCTTCTCTGCGAGAAGATACACCTGAACCCATTTTGAACTTGTCGGCAGCCGAAATTTCATGGCTAAATTCGAGCACTAACGTGGAAACCTCCCCGTTAATCTTCCTATTCTCCCTAAACGACTTCGAGTTGCTCTGTTGTGATCTCAGGATCTCCCCTCAGAAGAGTCTGGTTATTTGACACCTAAAAACTGTCATTATCAAAGCCTGGGATACTTGATTCCTACGCGTCTTCTACTTTCCGTTACTCAGTCGCTGAATAGCTGCAAAATCTGTCTTGCACAATCTTTTTTCTTTTTTCAGCATACGAAACGTCGACAAAATGCCTGGTGGTGTCTGTGCTGTCCTCGACTACGAGGTTGAACACATGACGGACTACGTCGCTGAAATGGCTGTTCGTGTAGTCATGCCTGATTCTCCAGTATCAGATCGGTTCCGGAAATTCGTTACTCAGATACTTACTGCGACACGACTTCCTAGCACTACCATTCTCCTTGGTATGAACTACTTGGCAAAGCGGATCAACACCATCAAGGCCAACCCTCAGATCCACGGCCCTTACAAGGCCAGTGAAGGCGAGGTCTGGCGCTATCTCACCGTCGCTTTGCTGCTTGCTAGCAAGTTCCTCGACGACAACACGTTCCAGAATCGTTCGTGGTCCGAGGTCACTTCTATTCCTGTCTCGGAGCTCAACACGCTTGAGTTTGAGTGGCTCGCTGCCTGCCACTGGCAGCTGTATGTTAATTTGGATAAGACGAAGGACTACCAGGCTTGGCTCTCAGACTGGCACTCTTGGTTGGCCAGCCGCAAGTCTGCTGAAGAGGAGGCTCGCGCTGCGGAACGCGTCATGGTCATGGCCCGCAAGCCGTCTGACCTGCCTACCATCCAGACTGCCTTTCCCTCGCATGCTCGAGGTGTTACTTCGCCTCTTTCTTCTTATTCCAGTGGCCGTGGTTCTTTCGACATTGGCCGCTACAGCACCAAGTCAGACGCTGCCCACTACGATTGGAGTAGTGCTTCCTACCACAATCACAATGCTCCGATTACGCCTCCCGACTCGGGGTATGCCACTCCCGAGCACGTTGTTTCTGCGTGCACTGTCAACTCGCGCTACAACGACTGGTTTGGCCAACAACTGCAATACAACGGAAGCTACCACCATTCTGGCCAAGCGCCCAACAGCAATTATCCTAGTCGCGCGAGCAATTACAGTGGTCGCTATCCGTACAGCCCATGGGAACCGTCGTCTGGTAACTGTACTTGCTGTACTGGCTGCCATGTTGCCGACAAGACCTACTTGGGTGGTGCTCATGCCTATCAAGCCGTGGTGGGCTAAGCGACAGGGATGCATTTCTGCTTGGCTTGAGTCTTTACTTTTGTCATTCCTCGACGCCGTAGCATTTGCCAGAACCCTTTCTCCTTCACCACCTTGTCATTTCCCTTGTTCCCCCATTTCATTTTTTTCCTTCCGGGCTCGTGTCATTGGTTTTTTCTTTCAACTGGACTGGCATCTACGGCGTGAGCATCGCATCCTATGATACCCTTGGCATCTTGACATGAAACTCGTGTCGCTCTTTCCTTTTAGGTCCTTTTTACTATGGGCGGTTTCTCTTTATTTTTCTACACTGACTTTTCACTGCGTCCTGTTTCTCGTCTTTTCTTTTGTTCTTTTCTCCTTACCGTTCCTGGTCCCAAGTCTAGGACCATTTTTCAAAACGCATAAAGCTACCTTGCTATGATTACCTGTTTTTTTTTTCGACACTTTTTTTTCCGCAACATTTTATTTCTTGCTTAGCACTGTTTCGGCGTTACTCTCGGTTTTACTGGCTTCATGATTTATTGGACTTCGGCGTCCCGATAGACTGCGGATACCGTTTTTTTCTTCTTCTCTTTCTTCTTCTCTTTCTTGATCCTTTTTTTTCTTTTCTTTTCCTTCATTTTCTTGTTGTCTTTGGCTGCAAACACGCCCCACAACCCTTCATCTTTTCAAAAGGGATGCTATAGCTGATAGTCCAGTGACAAGTCAACCATGGCGCAAGACTTACTTTTATTTTCTATTGTTATTTTTTTTTCCTTCACGCGGTGGTATGAGGCTTTTATTTTCTTTATTGGGTTTCTTGGTGGAGTACATTTGATTCTTGGGAGTTTTCTTTTTTTTTTTTTTTTTCCGTTCATTCTTCTACTGGTGGACTTGGGGTCCTATCCAACATTTACCTTTTTATGAATCGACACATTCGTTATTCTCAGTCTCAGTCCTTTTTTATTATTTGATTTTTTCCTCCTCCCTACGCTTTTTTGTTAGTCATGACGAATCTCGGGATATGCACTTTACATCGGCTAAGCTTAAATATTTTCCTGGGTTTCTTTGTTTTCTCTCGCTGGCTTTGCTTTGCTTTATATGAGCCAACGTCAAAAGCAAAGACTGCTGAGTCTCTGTCTCTGACATTGTCCGTGGTTAACAAAAAGCATTTTTCGGATTTCAAAATTATTCCTTCAGAAAAAAGTTTTCTTTGATTATATCATTTCTGTTTTCCTGCATTTTCTATTCGCTGTACATATCGCTTTCTCTATCCCCATTGTCTGCTTTTATCTGCCATGCCTGGTCTTTGTTTGCCCGCGTGTGTCATTTGGTACCCTGTTTCTTGTTAATTAGATATGACTTGCTTTGAAGCTTCACAGCTAACAGATAAATGACTCACGTCTTTGCTCTCTTGTGTTTTTATGTTTTTATTTTCCCTTTTTCTTTTTGCTCTGAGCAATCAATAATAATATAACTCCAAAACCCTAGTGCAATAATTTGCATCTACATACTTTCAAGCCCCCCTCTCCCCTATCGCCAGTGCAGCTGAACGAGTCGTTATTTCCATGCCATATTTATACCCTTAGAAGTGGGACAAGGCTGTAGGTACTGGGTTGTCGTCAAAAGTGGAGTCATTAGAGCGACCCACTATAGCCTTGTCCAATTTTTTTGTGAGAGCCTTTATGAGTAGCGGCCCTGAAGTGAAGCCGAAGAAACTTGGATGCTGCTCAGGCCCGAGAAATTTGGACTCGTGCAGTTGGTGCTTGTCTCTTTAGCTACGCTCGATATTTCCAGGCCCTTTAGAAATGACGGATAGACACTCTGTTGAGACTGCGAAGCCGGTATGTTTGAAACTATCCATCCCCAACTAAACTACCCCTCTATCAAGTCTACGCATGTCATATACTAAATCGTATGCTGATAGATGGCCGCTGCAGAGCCTGCGGCCACCTACAAAAAGCCTACGGGGGGCAACCCAGCCCTTCGTATGCTAGGCATGCCTAATCTCCCCTCAAAACTGCCGTCTCGAAACTGGATGATCTTCCTCACATTGTCAACTGCGCTCGCATCGGCTATCATATACGACAAGCGGGAGAAAAAGCGCGCTACGGCTAAATGGCACCAGGTCGTCTCCGAGCTGGGCCATCAGCCGCTCGCTAACGGCAATGAACTACCTCGTCGCCTGACAATTTTCCTCGCCGCACCGCCAGGTGATGGTTTACGTAGTGCCCAGGACTACTATCTCGAATACATCAAGCCCGTGCTCAGCGATTCTGGCTTGGATTGGGAGTTTGTTCAAGGCCGCCAGCAAGGCGATATTCGCGCGGCGGTAGCGGAGAAAATCCGCCGTCGCCGTCGCGAGAGCGAGGGCATTCCGCAGGAGGCACTGACAACTGCGCAACGTATTGATGCCTTCAGACGCGAGAAAGGGCTTCCCGAGTACGAGGGTATCCGGGGCGATATTGTCGTCGGTCGCCATGCATGGAAGGAGTATGTGCGTGGTACACATGAGGGCTGGTTGGGCCCGCTGGAGTGCCCTCCACACCTGGTGGTTCCAGAGACACCAAAGCCGGAGGCAGACAAGACAGAAGCCAATAGCGAGAAGAAGGAGAAGGAGCGGCCACCACAGCCCCCCTCGTACAATTCCACTGCTGAATATGCCGATGAAGACATACCGAGATACATCCCCAGTGCTTTTGACCCAGCACAGCCCGTTGTGTACCCCCACTTGCTTGGCTTCGCAGGCACCTTCACGCGCCTCTGGCGTTACTTCAATCGCCGCAAACTTGCAGATGAGGTTGGTGCACAAGTTGCTGCGGCCTGTTTTGCAGCTCACCGTGGCTGGGCCCTGGACCCAGCTCCCGAGAGCAGTGAGTTTGCAGGCCAGAATGAGGTACAGAGTGCGCTTGCATGGGAGGAAAAAGACTGGGGCAAGTGGGTGTGGGAAGACGAGAAGCCACCGGCTGAGGGTGAAGAGGTGCCCAAGATCAAGAAAGAGCGTGTTTGGAAGCACGAAGTTGTCCTAGACCCACGCATTAGTGAGCGCATGCGCCGGTTTGAGCTTCTGCCTGAGGTGCAACAGAAGGTGGATTTGGTGGTTGTCCCCGAAGAGAAGGTCGAGGGCTGGGCAAAGGGATCTTTGAGACAGCTGTGGCGTTGGGGCGTGAAGCAGGCGCAAGGCCCACAGAAGAAGCCTACGGTTGACGTTGATGATGAGTGAAGAAGCTAGGTGGGAGAAACGTTTGGAGCAGGGGGAGACGTTGAACTGTACATGTATATCATCCCATGTCTTGTATGTAACATTATTGTACTGAAGCTCACGAGAGAGCCGATGCACACATCACACCCATTGTACGAATAAACAGCGGCGCAGAATTCCAATTTTGAGCAACACCACCACTTGATTGGTTTCTTGAACATGACTGGCTACATGTGGCTATTCAGAATCAGAGCCATAGTCCACAAGCCCTACTAATGTCGGCTTTGCGCGTGGTAACTTTGCCTCGACAGAGGCTTGTGGATGAGTATCTGAATTGGCTTTAGTTATTGTAGGACTTGCTGCTCTCGTAGCAGAAGTGGTTGACGTAGTGGTGGGAGTAGTAGTCGTGGCGGTGGGAGCCTCCGCGTTTCCCTCTGGAATTGTCGTCTTGTCCGCTGTTGCAGAGTTATCTTTAGTCTTGCGCTTAACGCTCCGGACCAGCGTTGACTTGGCCTTTCTCTTCTTGCGGCTAATCGCCCAGTCAGTCTCAGCGACATCATCACCGTCCAGGGGCTTTTGCGACTCGTTTGCTGTGCTTTGTTGCGCATGGCGGAACGCTTGCAATCCTGCCTGCGTCTCCTCTCTGACCCTGTTGTCCTCCGAGCGCTTGGACTCTCTTACACGATCCAGAAAGGCGGCTTCATCATCATCCAAGGCCCGAAACTGGTTGGAGAGTCGATTCTGCTCTTCTATAGCGGCCTGCTTGGCGGCCTTGTTTGCTTGGAGGATCTCATATAGACTCTTTTCTTCGCCGTTGATAGCTTTGGCGCGCTCAGCAGCGCGCTGCTGCCGCTCAGCAATGATCTCCTTTTGGACCTGATCCCATGCGTCCTGGTTCTTGCCAAGGGTGTTTTTAGAGTGTGATATGAGCGCTGTGGGTGAAGCTACGGATGAGAGTGGCTGCGATGGGTCTTGGCCCTCGATCTTGCCGCTACTGATAAAGCCTGACGACATCGGGGCGATTCTATGGCCGAATTAGCAAGCCACGCGCATACAAGAAGAAATTGAAGAGGAATGTTCACCTAGTGGCTTGGGTTGGTGGTGGTGGTGGTGGTGGTTGTCGTGGATGGCTGTCAGGATGTCACTGTGTATGGAGTTATAGCCGGTGCATGCAGGGCCATTCTTATATGCCGTACACTGACTAATCCATTGGAAAAGAAAAAGAAATTCCGGCTATCGAGGGAGGCGGGGCGGGGTTTTTTTTTCTTGGCAGGGGACCGCACAATACCCTTTAGTTGCATTGCACCAGCATGTCAGCTCTCAAAGCCATGAAGGGGAAAAGGGGGCGCTTCGGACAACGTTGTTCGCCCAATCACTGACGATATGAATATTAGATGCTGAAGCGGATATAACTGCGCTAATGCTTCTTAGTGACAGGGCTCGAGTGAGGAGGTCGAGAGACGAAGCTCATTGGGTTTAGAGTATATGCAAATACACGCCCTCGAGTCACACTCAAACTTACACTTATCTTGCAGGCTTCCGTTTAGTTCTGAAATGGCTTCACAAACAAAAATACGCCCGGACTTCTTGTCGAGAGCGGTCTTGGGTATATGCGGCTTGGATCGAGCTCTCATCTCAGGGCAGCCGCTATTGGACGAAGACAACATGGAGGTGTAGACATCTCGTACTGTCTTGTTGGCTGTCTGTCCTACCGCCCCACTTGCAGTAAAGGGGGGCCACCTACCTATAGGCAAGAAGAAGCACGGCGGAGTATGCCAAAGACAACAAGTCAGTCTTGGTGAGAGCATGGGTAACTTGGGAGAGGGAGGGGGCTCTACGCCAGACAAAACAAGACAGGCCAAGACAGGGAGGAGGTGTACGAGACGACGAACCTCAACGAAATGCAATGGAGCCATGGTCAGATGTATCAGCAAGACCACGCCTCAGACATTGCCAAACAAAGACTGTGATTGAACGGACTTGGTTGCATGCACGCACCGCTACCATGCACCCAGCACCGCCAACAAGAAACCAGAGGAAGGAGCGGCGTGACTGTCTTCTAGAAACACTAAACAGTAGATCGATAGCGTGGTGGTTGGCAGCAGGGTAGACAGCTACAAAAAGGCACTGCTGCTACTATCTGTGCTACTATTCACAACGAGCGCATTCGTTTTAGCCACCATAATACGCAAGAAGCTAAGAAAGAGAACAACTAGCCAGTTAAATCGAATCGTAGTCGCCAGTATTTGTTTGGCCTAGTCTCATCTTGTCTACATCGACCAACTTGGAGAACATGGAACATGTGTGAGCAAAAGGAAAGAGCAGGGCGACTATCACGCAACTAACTGCCTTTCGCATCGTTGTTCTTTCCCTTTCCTGATTTCTTTTCGACAACACCTGTTCTTTTTTCTTCCTCGCTGTTGTTCTCCTTCTTCTCTTCTTCTCTTCGTCTCATAATCATCTTCATTATTTCCATCTAATTCGTTCATTCACTCTTTATTTTTTTTTGGTCTAATATCTAAGAGCCCACCCCCATTCCTCCTGCTCCTGCACCAATTCAGGAGAGTTGCTTAGCTTGTCTGTAGTTGCTACAGACTAGCACAGGGCCTGTTCTTAGGCCTACATGTTCTCTTATCCCCTGGATTTTCTTTCCAGGTTGGTGCGGGCTTCAGGAGCCTGGCCTTTTCTTTTCCTCTCCTCTTCCCTTTTTTTCCTCTTCTCTGTCGTGCTTCGTAACTCTGGCTGGCCTAGACTATTAAGAGCTTGGAACTTTATCAGCTCCCAGCTGCCTGCGATTTTGCTTCGTTTCGCTATCCGTCCTCCCTATTTGACTCTCGTCCAATTTTCGACCCCAGCTTTGACATCCGGCTCTTGAGATCTTCCCCCCAATTCCAATTTCAATTCGAATCTCAACTTCAATCCCCTCCGTCTACATCCTCTCGACAAGCCTCAGCCTTGGCTCAATTTTCCTGGCCAGCTTTCTTCTTTTCTTCTCGATCCCTGCTCCTCTCCCTGCCTCTTTCCACATCACCGCATCGTCCGCCATCACTTGTCCTCTGTTTCTGCGACAATGGACGCCAACAACAATCGCCTCTTCCTCAATTTTGGAAGCAACAACGAACGCCTGGCTACGCCTGATCGTGCTTATCCTACCACGCCCTCTACCTTCCCACAGCCCGTTTTTCCTAATGGCCAAGCGGCTGCTGCTGCCGGCGGAGCTGCTCAACAACAGGGCGGACTGTACGCTGGCTCGTCTCAGGGCTACTCTGCCCCTGGCAGTTATTTTCAGCAGGGCGGCCAGTATGCCTCAGCATCTTACCAACAGGCTCCAGCTGCCGGCACTGCTGTAGTTGACTATCAGAATGGGGGATACCAACAGCGTAGCAACACTCCTGGTAACGACCCCAATGTTGGCTTGGCCCAGCAGTTTTCGCAGCTGGGCGGTGGTGCCACTCCAAACTCTCGCCAGGCCCCTTACACCGGAAATGCCCGCAATCCTCCCACCGCTCAACGGCCCCGCACCGCAGGTGGTAACGGCCAGCAGCAGGGCTATTCCAGCTACGCAAATGCTCCGCCCGTGCCATCGTCCCGTTCCGGAACCAGTAACAGTAACTTGGAGTTCCAGCCTGCCCCTTCACGCAACCCTGAGCAGTTCGGCCCCAATGCCAACAACAACCAAAGAAAGTGCACCCAACTAGCTGCTGATTTCTTCAAGGACAGCGTCAAACGCGCACGTGAGCGCAATCAAAGGTATGCATGCACGGTGAAAAGTAAAAGAAACGCAGAGGAAAAAGAGAACAAAAAGGGGGGGAGGGGAAAGAAGGAAGAAAATAAGGCTCATGCTTGAAGTCTAAAGCTCAGCCTGCTTCTGACCCTAAACGTAGACTAAGTTGGAGATGCTAACTTCTTGCTTTAGACAGAGCGAATTGGAACAAAAGCTTTCGGATCCCAACCAAAGCAACACCCGACGTGAGCAGTTATGGTCTACCCATGGTCGTAAAGAGGGACAGTATTTGCGTTTCCTGCGCACCAAGGATAAGCCAGAAAACTATAACACGATCAAGATTATTGGAAAGGGTGCCTTTGGTGAGGTCAAACTGGTACAAAAGAAAGCCGACGGAAAGGTTTATGCCATGAAGTCTCTCATTAAAACGGAAATGTTCCGCAAGGACCAGCTGGCCCATGTCCGTGCTGAAAGAGATATCCTGGCCGAGTCTGACAGTCCTTGGGTTGTCAAACTGTACACCACATTCCAGGATGCAGACTTCCTTTACATGCTTATGGAGTTCCTGCCAGGTGGTGACCTCATGACCATGCTCATTAAGTATGAGATCTTTTCCGAGGACATAACACGTTTCTACATTGCCGAGATTGTCCTAGCCATCGAGGCCGTTCACAGTCTGCATTTCATTCATAGGTAGGAGGACACAGACAACCTCGATGCAAAAGGAAAGCAGCTTCTAACATGGCGTTACACAGAGATATCAAACCCGACAACATTCTGCTGGATCGTGGTGGCCACGTCAAGCTCACGGACTTTGGCTTGTCTACTGGCTTCCAGCGTCTTCACGATAACAATTACTATCAGCAGCTTCTGCAAGGTCGCTCAACGCGCCCCCGTGGCGACCGGAACTCTGTAGCGCTAGATCAGATCAACTTAACAGTTAGTAACCGGTCTCAGATCAACGACTGGAGACGATCTCGACGTCTGATGGCTTACTCAACGGTTGGCACTCCTGATTACATTGCTCCCGAGATCTTCACTGGCGGCGGCTATACCTTTGACTGCGATTGGTGGTCTTTGGGTACCATTATGTTTGAGTGCCTGGTCGGCTGGCCTCCGTTCTGCGCGGAAGATAGCCACGACACCTACCGCAAGATTGTCAACTGGAGGCAAACTCTCTACTTCCCCGATGACATCACTCTAGGTGTCGAAGCTGAAAACCTTATTCGGAGGTGGGTTTCTTTTTTTTCTTTTTTTTTTCTCGGTTGTATACTAACACCAATTTCAGCCTGATTTGTAACACTGAAAACCGCCTGGGACGCAGTGGTGCTCACGAAATCAAGAGCCATCCATTCTTCCGAGGCGTTGAGTTTGAACAACTTCGCCGGATACGTGCACCATTCGAGCCCCGGTTGACCTCTAACATCGATACCACGTACTTCCCCATCGATGAGATCGACCAAACCGACAACGCTACCCTTCTCCGCGCCCAGGCCATGCAGTCTGGCCGTCCTCCTGCCACACAGACCGAGGAATCGCCGGAGATGAGTCTACCTTTCATCGGCTACACCTTCAAGCGTTTTGACAACAACTTCCGTTAATCTGGGTAGCTTGCAGCTTAATATCTACTCTGTGGTATACAAGCCATGGCTGATTTTTAATGTTCAATATTCATGGGCTATCTGGAAGCTATTATACCTCAATTTTGGACGCTTCTTTTACTCAACTTGGAGGCGAGACAAGCGTTGAATTTCTGTACTTCGCGAAGTTTGCAATTCCATGGTCGCAAATAAACCCACCTTCAATGCTGTAAATTTTGTTTTGAGTAACGAAGCACTAGCATATATCAACATATACACTCACACACACACACATACAAGTTCTAATGGTTGCCTCTTCCAATGACAAAGGAGCTAGTTGCCCTGGTATTACATTCAATTTCCATACATAAAACCCCAAGACACCTAAAACGCCGTAATAGAGAGGTTTTAACCCGTACCAATACAAACAAACCAAAAATCCCGTGAATCATCTAGTTGCCACACCTGGAGCTGCCCCGAATCGCTCCTCTCGCTCTGTTGTGAATATGATTTGTACCCAGTACTCCTTCGAATCGGGGTCCCAAAAAGCGAACTGGCGCTCATCCCGACGATCAAGCTCGCGCGCGGGTATTTTAAAGCCAACCGTCTCGTACGGCTCAGCTGCAA
The DNA here is from genome assembly GCA_003449175.1 of Ceratocystis smalleyi. Taxonomy (NCBI): domain Eukaryota; kingdom Fungi; phylum Ascomycota; class Sordariomycetes; order Microascales; family Ceratocystidaceae; genus Ceratocystis; species Ceratocystis smalleyi. The sequence goes on from NETT01000542.1 coordinate 14,578, forward strand.
CCAGCAAATACTGGAAATCCTTGTCTGGTTCCTCAACGCGCTGTGTAAATGCGTTCATAACCTGCCATTTGGGCTGTGTCTCGGGCGGGGCATCAGGGTACTGTAGCTGGAAGAGCAAGCCATGTTGGCGGGTCGTCGTGTCGCGGATCTTGGTGACCTTGTAGCCAGGGCGGCCGATCTTGACGGTATTGCGCTTAGTGCCCTGCGAAAGGGCTATAGGTAGGCCTGTAGCCGGATCTATCTCCGTGCCGCGTGAGCGGCCCTCCTTCTGCTCGCGCGCCGCACGACGCGCCAGGTTCGTCTGGTGCTTCTTGCCCTGTGTGTGGGCTAGGTATGAGCCGTCATTTTGGTGCACCGTCAGGCACAGGCGGCACTCGAACGAGCCGATGTGATTGCGAAAAAAGTACGGGTCTTTGTCGAGGGAGATGGTCTCCAGGGCAAGTTTACGCAGCCGCTCCCGGCGGTCGGCATTTGTAGCGCTATAGGAAGCGACACCACCACCACCGAACTTGGAGCCAGCCCGGTTTTGATAGTCCATGGTAGTGACCTTATTGACAAAGTGGAAAGAGAACGATGAAAGAGAGATTTAGCGTCGTGGTTGTAGCTGGCTTGAATGTCAATCGTAAGCTGGAAATATATACACTTGGTAGTTGAAAAAAGAAGAAAAAAAAAAAAAAGAAAAAAAAGAAAAGAAAGTTGGCAAGGCTGAGGATAAGGACGTTGTATCTTACAGCCTTAGTTGGTGAGGCACACCCTGCTCTGGCAGCTGCATGCAGCTGCACACATGACTTACGAGAAAAACCAAGGCAAGGATTACTAATCTTTTATTTTATTTTTTTATGTAGCGTCTACTTTTTTTTTTCTTTTTTTTCCTTTGTGCTATTTAACGTCTACCTACTGATTTTCCACAGCAATACGACGGCATGTTCTGGACGGAAGAGG
>NETT01000543.1:0-10376 GCA_003449175.1 Ceratocystis smalleyi
GGGAGACAGGAGGAGGGGAGGGCGGGACGACGGCTTTGTCACGTCCAAGTCGAACCCCAGCGGCACGATATTCAACAGTCCTTGTTTTCTTTCACCGTGGATTTTGGTGCTTGATTTTTGTTAGACAGCCTCAAATAAAGCATACGATGTCGAATGTTGAGGGCATTTGCATAACAGACTATCGCAAGGAAGGCGTAGACGTCCTGACAGGAAGTGTGTATTATGTAATCCGGTGTTTCTTTTTTTTTTCTTTTCTTTTTTTTCTTCTTTTTCTTCTTCTTTTTCTTTTCTTTTTCTGTCTTTTTCTTTCTTTTTCTCCCTTTTTCTCCCTTTTTTCTCGTCGCCTCTGGAAAACTCAAATCTCGGTCCTATTCACCGAAAATCGGCCGTCGCCGTGTCGTCAGCATTTCCGGCGTATCCCAAGCCGGAGCTTCACTTTTTCCAATTGCCGCCCTTCCCCTTCTCCTCACCCCTTTTCTTCCGTCTACTGCTCACTCACTCACTACAGGCTTCTTTTCTCCGCTGCCTCACGTCACCATGTCTTCTACGCTCCTCTCATCTGCACGCTTGTCCTACAAACACACTATCAAAGCTGCTTATTTTCATGCCTCTACAGCTAGGACTGCCCCAGTTACTAACCTCTTTGCAAATGTACCGACTGTTCAGCTGTCCTTTGAGATTCAGCATCCGCCGAATCCTCTTCGAGAACCGCGTCCAATTGTCATGATGCATGGCTTATTTGGCTGCAAGAAGAACAACCGCACCATTAGCAAGTATGTTTGGTTCCATCTCTTTGCCATTGTTCCAACGTAAAAAGCACACGTGCAGTGCTTGAATGCTTGCCTACATGTTGTGAAATTGTTGGTTGACATGTGATCTAGAGTCCTTGCCCGTGAACTCAGACGCCCTGTTTACAACATCGTGAGTCCTCTCTGTCGCTGTCTCTGTCGCTGTCTCTGTCGCTGTCTCTGTCGCTGTCTCTGTCGCTNTCACACGCTGCTCACACTCCATCGCTTAGGACCTGAGAAACCATGGAGACTCTCCTCACGCTGATCGACATGACTACATTGCCCTCGCAGCGGATGTCCATGCCTTCATAAGCCATCTTGAGATGGACAAGCCCACCGTCATTGGCCATTCCATGGGTGCTAAAACCGCCATGACTCTGGCTCTAGCTGCTCCAGATGCCATCACCGATGCTATTCTTGTTGATAACTCGCCCCTAGATCAAGCCCTCGGCAGTGATTTTGCCAAGTACATACAGGTCATGGAGCTGATCGAACGTTCAAACGTCATGACTCGGTCTGAGGCCGACACAATTCTCGCGCCCTACGAACCTGTGAGTCTCAAGCCGTACCAAACAACGGCACGCAGCTTTTGCTAAACGTCGCCTTCTTCCGACAGTCTCTTCCTATCCGCCAGTTTCTCCTCCAGAATCTGTACCGTCCTACGCATGGCGCACCCTTCAAATTCCGCAATCCACTGGCTGTGTTGGCCAAAAGTCTGAACCACATGGGCGATTTCCCGTTCAAAAACCCCAAGGAAGCCCGTTTCAAAAAGCCTGCGCTTTTTGTTCGCGGTACCAAAAGCTCATATGTCCCAGACGAAGCCATTCCTCTTATTGGCGACTTCTTCCCGCGATTCTGGATGGTCAATATCAATGCTGGCCACTGGGTGATTTCTGAAAGCCCCGCAGAATTCAAGGATGGTAAGGTTTCGAGCTGTAGATGGCGATATGATACAAGCGTTGCAGTGGCTAACTCGTCCTTTTTTTTTTCTTCTTCTTCTCCTTGTCTACAGCCGTTGTCGAGTTTCTCAATCGCGATGATGGCGAGTTATAAGTTGTCGGACAACGATTGGGGGGTATCTACCGGTTTGCGCCGCCAGCATAGAGGGCATGGTCCAATAGCTCTGCGCCGCCAAGCCGTGTCCATAACGGCATGGTCCAATAGCTCTGCGCCGCCAAGCCGTGTCCATAATGGCATGTACAAAATAGATCATTCCAGAGGGCCCTTTAGACATGGATGGGCCATGGAATCAATAGAAATCACGCACACAACCACAGCCAGCCTCTTCTTCTGACTTAACTTTTTGGGCCATTAAACATCACTGAATTTTTCTATCAGACCGTATTCACCAGACTTTTTTTTCTGGGCCATTGAAACCTGAGAAGGCGGACCTTGAACCTTAGGCGCCTTGATGCCGAACCCAAACAATGGCGAATGCCAATGCCTTCCACATACCCGCTGTGGGCTCACATGTCGTATACGCCCGCAAAATGGTCACAAAACAACTATGTTTATTGTTTACACCTCCTCCAGGACACGCTCCTTGAACTCCCGCTCAACCTTCTGACCCTGCTCGTCAGTGGAGGACTCGCCATGAAGGGCCATGAGGGCACCGAGATCGAACTTGGGCTGCTTGAGAAGCTTGACCTTGCGGATGTGGACCTGCGAAACATAGCATGTTAGAGCCAACGTGAACTGATTTTTACACATGTGCTTCTTCTTGGTGAAGATCCATCGCATTGGCGAATAGCACGACGCAAAGACACAAAATAACTTACGTTCTGGAGGGGGTAGATGCCCTGGGTGGACTTCTCAATCTCACGGCCAATAACCTCGGGAATCAGCTTGGTGGTGAGCTGGGTAAGAGTGCAGCTCGAGGCCTCGCGCTGGATGATCTCGGTCATCTTGCGGCGGATAGCACGGATCTGGGAGGAGGCGGCGTAGGTGGTCTTCTTGACCTGGTTCTGTCTCCGCTTGGTGAAGGCAATGGCGAAGAGACGCAGCAGGTAGTCGTCGGTGGTCTTGACGGTGACGTTGGCCTCAATCAGAGTCTGCCACTTGCGGACAAGAGAGCGCAGCTTGTCGGAGGTGAAGTCCAGACCGTGGAAGTTGGTCAGGCAGTTGCGGCCCTGAATCTCGTCAACACGGAGGCGAACCTTGCGGAACGAGTGCTCCTCATCCTTCTGAAGGTCGGCGAGGGAAACCTCGATGACACGGCCCTTCAGGGAGTCGTTGGCGTTCTTGAGACCGGCGGTGCGGTTGACCAGGGTCTTGCCAACACTGTAATGTTAAAAACCTTGCAGTCAGTATTATCGACTACTTGGGAGAAGGGATGTGATGGGATGTTGATTAACGGTGAAACGTCGGTCGAATCGCCGGAATACGCCAATTGTTTTGTTGCCATCAACCGGGTGTTGAAGAGCGCGCAACTAATGATATAGCATTGACGAATATCGGGGTTTGAAAGGGGAGGAGGGGGGAGAGGAGAGGGTACTAGTGGTTGCAACTCACTCGCGGACGTTGAAAGGAGCAGGAGCCTATACTTTGGGTTAGCTTCAAGTCAGATGAGAAATTGGACGCACAGAGCGACGAACCTTGATCGAGTACCAGTCCTTGCGAGAGAAGGGGTCGACGGTCTTCTTCTTGAGACCCTTCTTGCCCTTAGAGAGGCGCTTGTTCCTGGAAAGTTATCGCCGTCAGCATTACCGTCCCCAATCAGCTGTGCGACTGTGAGAGCGTCGTTTATGATCGTAGCAGTAACCGTAGAACATTTGATCTCGAAATCAAATTCGAACTCGAAGAAGAAAAAAATCCTGCTCGCGAACGATTTGCACAATGGTTGGTGGGTTGGTAGGTGAGTCTTACTTTCCGACAGCCATGTTGGATAGATAATGACCCCGTCAATGATTTCGTGATGGTTGGTAGTGACGAGGGAAGAATTTCGTAGATGGGAAGGTGGGCGTTTGAGGGTGGTGGAATTTCTGGGATTTCGTCAAAATTGTGTGTGCCCGCAGCAAGTCTGTGGGCCAAAGCCAGCCCGATATGTACGGACTCACGTGATCGGTATCGATAAGAAGTAATTAAAGAAAATAGCCCCACATGTCAGCCCTCAGTATAGCCACCAAACTCAGGTTGTGGCGCTCCACTTAAATGGAGGTGGCAGAGAAGTGGGTCTTATTTAAAGACGGAGTTACTAGACTTGGACGGTAGAGCAGAGCTGGAGCTGATTCGTTTGAGTACAGAGGCCTCGGCAGCGCAAGCAATGCTGGGCTCTAAATCAATTTATTTACAACCTTTGAATGATTTCCCAGCAGGCTGTCGATGAAACAAGATTGAAAACTGTTGAAAAGAAAATATGTGCGAAGCAAGTGTTTCTATGTTCTGTGGGTATTCCTCTCCTCCACCAATATCCATCCATCCATCCATCCAAGTCATAATCATTATCATAAGAAAAAAGAAAAAAAACCATATAACCAGCCCAAATTCCAAACCTGAATGAACAAAGAAAACTCGCATCCGCACTGATCGCGGTTGTTATAGAAAAGGTGGGGGGGGGTATTTGTTATTTGTTGTGCGTATGTGCGTGGGAGGGGTATAGATGCAAAGTGTATGTGTAGCATACTGTATGTGGTGTATGTGTGATGAGTCCGCGACAAAAAAGCAAAAATATGCAGTCGGCGTTCTGTAGGGAATAAAGACAGGACGAAGATGAAGAAAAGAAAAAACAAAGCCCAGGCCAGTCTTTTTGCCTAAAGGCACGACGAAGACGGATTGGTAAGTGCGGATGCTGCTAGAAACGTGATGTAACAACACCATGCCACTGCAGACAAGACAATGCAGAGAAGCCTTTAAGCATGCATCAAGGCAAAAGAGAAAGGCTGCTGCTTTATCTCACAAACGAGATCGTAGCAGTCTGTCGGCCTGATCTTGTGCTTCCCAGCGCCGAAATACGACGAGTGCAGCAGATGACAATGAGTAGCGGAGCAGCGCACGAAAAGATGAAGCGAGCGAAAGCCGCCATTTAAAGACTGAGCTCAGTCCCTTGTTCTTCCTCATGATCATACTCATCTTCGCCATTCCAGCTTCCAAAACTCGGAAAGCTAAAATAACCGCCAGACACTAAAACGGCTGTTAGTATATACATGCATATCTCTCTGGCGCAAAAATACTTCAGGGTGGTGGAGGAGACATACAAGGCATAGGAACGTCGTTTACACCAGAATGGGAGTTGTCGGTCACGACCGAAGAAATTGTCTGGGGACTGGAAGGTTCTTGCCCTGGCTGGCAGATGCTGGCAGAGACAAGGGACGTAACAGGCGAAGCGAAGTCGGAATGAGAATGGCGGGGTTGGGACGGAACGCTGGCGACGCGGGACAGTATGTCAGTGGCAGTACGAGTACGGCCGCAGCTGGACGGAGAGCGACCAACACTCTCCTTGTAGGTGGTGGTGCTGGGCTCCCCGGTGGCTTGGTTGCGGAGAAGACTGGGTCGTTTAGGAAGGTCGTCAGACGCCGAGCAGCGAGAAGAAGAAGAGCTTCTTCTCCGCAGACCGCCAACGTCCACAATGTTGGCAATCAGGCCAGCCATTCCAGTGTTGTATCCGATACCAAAGCTAGACTGAAGGGATGAGTCTACCGAAGAGCGGTAGCGCGAGCTAAAGGGGCTAGAGACCATGAGGAAAGAGATGAAGGTTGCGGTATATCAACCAGATGATGACAGTATGTATATAGAACAGTTGGAAAAGAGGCGTACATCCAGGCACTAGTTTTGAGAGTCCAGCTGGCCGTTGGAATCGGGGGAAAAGACTTGGAAAACGCAATAATATAGAGCGGACAGCGGACAGCGGACAGCGGACAACGACAGGATGTTATCAACAGACTGGCTATGCAGAGTCAGAACGGTAGAATAAAGAAGAATGGAAGACAGGCAGATGCAGAAGGAAATTTGGGGAGATATAAGAAACGGAGGGAGGGAAAGAGCAAGAGCAGGAGCAGGAGCAGGAGCAGGAGGGCAGGAGCGCAATAAGAAATAGAAAAGTACGAGGGAGCCGGTTGGGTTATACACAAGCGGTCAAGGCCTGCGAATTAACACCCAGCTGGTGATTTCTAAGCCTTGGGTCCTGGCTGGGTCCTGGCTGGGCCCTGGCTGGGCGCTGGGCGCTGGGCCCTGGTTACTTGCACACTTTAGGCCCTAAGTTGAATCTCAGGAAAGCGGGAAAAGAAAAAGGACAAGCACACAAGAAGCCAGGGCCAGCGCAGCAAAACAGCGGGGCTTGCGGGTTGGAATAGGTGTGATTGCCATCTTTGCTCTTCTTGATCCCTTGCCCTGCTTGCCCTGCTTGCCCTGCTTGCCCTGCTTGCCCTTCTAGCCCTTCTCGCCCCCTATTTTATTTTATTTTATCTACGTGGCCAATTGCTGCTTGCCAGATTTCACGGACAGCCTTCAAATTCGAGCCTAACCACCCATGACTTGGCTGTTTGGAAATGCAGTGGGCAAAAACGGACGGGCAAAGGCAAAGGCAAAGGCAGAGGACAAGGAAAAGGCAAAGCCACAGGAAAACAATACCCAAAAAAAACAATGAATTATCTTGCTGCACCTTCTACGGACGTGCTACTATAGCGTCCCCTTCAACAAAAGTCTTCCATCTCTATTCGGCTTCTAGCCCGTTCTTTTTATCCTCCCCATAGCCAGCCCTCTTCCGAGCCGGGTATAGTAGCATCTGATGGGATGACGGGCTTATGGACTTATGGACGCCAATGATCCGGGTCGCCATGCTCTTTTGCAGAGGCAACCCCAGCTTCTTCTCTCTTCGCCGTTCGGGTCGCATTTCTCTGTTTGCTCGTCTTCGATCTGTATGTATGTATCTTGTCTTCTTTCCTCCATGCTGCCGCACCCTTCTTGTGTCTTTGTCGTTGTTTCTCGCCTTTGTGGATGCTTGGACAGATGATAACTTGCTTGGCCGAGGGGCAAAGGCTATGTTACTCTGTGGATACTTGGTAGAGGATGTACGTAAGCGCTCAAGCACCTGTGCCTCTCTGGTGTTTTGCTGTGTCATGTTCCATAGCAAAGCAAAAATAAGCGTGAGTATTACAAGAAGATGCAGTAATCAAAGCCAAGGTCACATCTTTCCAGGTGCTGAAATGGCTCGGTAAGTGCAAGCAAGTCATGATTTGGAGACCACTTGTTCTCATGATTGCATACGTCGTTGTGCACAACTACCTGGCCATATACAACAGTACGTACCGACATACATCAATACAATACAAGCCTGCTAACCCCGCCCTCAGCTTTCGCTGTTCCCCCCTCCTCCTCCTCCGTACAGCCCACCCACTCGCTGATTGCACGTCACTTGGACTCTCGCCCTCTCTTTCTCTTTACCTATCTCTTGTCTGTTTAGGCTTTCTCTCGGCTCGGGGCATTCAGGCACACCCACATCAACGACGATCACATGTGCTCAGTTGGCATCGGACGTCTAAAACCCGATCTTTTTTTTTTTCTTTTTTTTTCGTTTTTCGTATTGTCCACTCCCGGCAATTTTTCTCTCTGCGGTTTTCGCTCCATATCACAAAAGAGTATGGGTGGGTTTATGTGCGTCTTGACTCATGCAAACATGCAAGCATTTAGCTGTGCAGCATCGGCAAGGGAAATGGGGAGGGAGGAAATGCGGAGGCTTACTGTTTGCACAAGTACTTGTCAGCCCAGGTTTGACCTTGGGGCCTCTGGCCTGCCAACAACCCACAACAATAGAGGCCCATGAGACGCCGTATGTGTTGTCAGTGCCACCAACACGCCGCTTTTGTATCCATTCCTTCTCGCCCTTCTCCAACCCAAGTTTGCCCAAACACCATAGAGGACAGTGCTTGGTACTTTCTTACAATGGAGTGCCCTGCGTTCCCTCTGTGGGTGTTGTTGTTGTTGTTGTTGACTGCTATTCCTCAAACCCTATGCCCCCTCTTTAGCCGCTTGGCCGTCGACCCTTTGCGTCAAAGGGCGATTTGACTTCGATTCCTCGGTCGAATGCAATGAAGGGGGAGTAACACGTGAAGAAGCGGTCATGCTGAATTTTGTGTGAGCGTGGCTGTTGAGCATTATTACTTTCTAGAAGCCCGCCTCCTTCAATGCTAAGCAACTCTCCCTTCTCTCCGTGCCAATGGCATACCGCCTTTTTCAAGAACAGTCAGCCCCGTGTTTACTTGGGGCCCCTCCACGTCCACGCTCGATCTGGCCTTCCTGCAATCACAATGCCATATTTTTGTGGACCCCTGATTCCCCCCTCTTCAGCACCCAGGGTGAGGGTGGCTCTTCTCTTTTGTGTAGGGACAGGGACGGACGTCGATAAAAAGAGGGCCAAGCCAGAGAGCCATAAAGAAAAAGAAACAAGGTCCCCGCCCCGTCGTTCCAGGCTCCGCCTCCCCACAGCAAATATCAAACAGGGGGAAAAACAACTCGAAAGAAAAAGAATCATCAATCTCACTGGCGGCTTTGTCTCTTTTTCCTGACGCCTTGAGCCCCCGCGTAATCCATTACTTAATTCGGTACTAGAAGAGCTGGGTCTTGTCTTACAGCGCAAACCACCGCCGGCAAGTTGGTCGTTCTCCTCGCAGGGCACTGATTTTCTACGTGTCCATCCTCTTCTGGGCCCAGCCACTTGTTTGTCTGCGTTAACAGGACACCCGTCATGCTTGTCTTTGTGTTTTGCGCCCGCAGACAGAGTATCCGCGAGTTTCAATCAGCCACCATTCGATACTTGATTTTCTCGATGTGTGCGGCGTAGTATTCTGCCCAACGTTGCATGTAGTACAAGGGTTGCGTTGGCTCATGCTGTAACCCTTACGAATGCAGCAAACCCGTCCCAGCCCAACACACATGAGCCTTGGCTGTTAGTATTTTCCCTTTGCTTCCATTATCATGAGTAAGCAGACGTGCAGTGGGTGCCGGTAAAAGGCATGAAAGCATGAAAATAGACTTTATTGTATCCATGTGCAGCTGTCTACAAAACAGGAGCATATCTTGTCGTCGATCAGGATCACGTGTCCGGTAGGCGCCAAAGCCAAAACGCCACCCGGAGCGCCAGCCACAGCTTCAGTCTAGCGCCACTGGGAATCTTGGAGTTGCCTGTAGCAAGCCGGGCTTCTTGGGCTTTTACTAGCTACCATATATAAGGCGAGTCGCATTCCCCTCTATTTTTTTTTTTTTTTTTTCCCGCTGCGCGGCTGACAACATATCCAAGTGTCTTGATTCTGGCAACTCTTTCTCCCCAATCGACTGCGACCACGAACTTACGAACCACCCAGAATCGCGACATACTACTTTTCGATACAGTGACACCAATCACATACTGCGTAAAACAGTTGTCAGCATGGGCAAACGCAAGTCTTCCAGCAAGCCCCAAGGGCCAAAGAAGGTTAGTTTGCCAGCGAGAGGAGACGACGCGACACGAGTCCTACAATACATGGTATATACTTGGTCCGAACAAAACGGGGAATACATTTCATGGTGGCTTGACGCACACGAAATCATGTATATACACACACACGGCAGTTCTAGGCGCTGTCATACTGATCTAGAGCGGACGCGGTGGGAGGGCGATCACGAGGCCATTGGCCGCCGGATGCTGTCAATAGGCTTCTTGACACAGTGACATCACTTTTCGATGCGTCTGATTTCCTTTGCAGCGCTTTGTTTCTCTTACTAATACGTCTGAACATAACTGGCATACAGAGTGATCCTCTTCCGACGACCTTTCTGTGTCTCTTCTGCAACCACGAGGATGCCGTCACCGTCAAGATTAACCGCCGTGGTGGTGTTGGCAACCTCAACTGTAATATTTGCGGACAGACGTTTCAGTGCGCTATAAATTGTGAGTTATCACGGTCTCGGCATGGGGTAGCTGGCAAAAGCAAAAAGTGCTACTGGCTAACTGTTTGAACCGCAGACTTGTCTGCGCCTGTGGACGTGTACAGTGACTGGGTAGATGCCGCTGGTAAGTCTCGACGCAAACACGAGATGACGGCATATGCCTGTACGAAATGCCAATTTTTGACTTTTTTTTTTTCCCCCTGTTTCTAGATGCCGTCACCACGAACACCAAGACTGGTGGCCAGTTCACTTCGCGTCCAGCTCGCAAGCAACAACTCGATGAGATTGCCGATGATGACGATTATTAAACCGAACCGCTACTTGCGGGCCTTGTTTCAATCCAGTTTGCGAGGGAATCTACAAACGATCCATGCGAAAGTGCATTGCTCTCCATCTTAGTCTTGTTTTCTATTTTTACTACTGGGACACACAGCACAGCGGTTGTTTTAATATCAGAAGACACATTTACCCCCTATAGCCTGTGCTTGAATCTATGTTCGGTGGGAGGTTTAGGAATACAAAGAACCGCCGTTGAAGGAGGACGGACATCTGTATATATATATATATCTCCGCGGACCGTGCTCACAGAGTGTAGAAACGGTCGCCAAAATCTCCAAGACCGGGAACAATGTAGCTAAAAAGCGTCAGAAGAGCTGTTTGCAGCGAGGGGAGATGCTTGAGAGACGGTCGGCATGTTGCAGGGCAGGATGCGCTGCCGGTTCTTTTTCT
>NETT01000544.1:0-15389 GCA_003449175.1 Ceratocystis smalleyi
CCCCCCCCCGCGTGCACACAAGGCGGGGCAAATATCTCGAGCACAAAGATATTTAGCCACAAAAGCACGTGTTTCTCTCGCCTCCCCGCCCCCACCTCAAGTCGCCAGCAATTGGCCTAGCCCGACTTCTTGTTCCACAAACCTCAAATCCACGTGTGGCGCAAGGTGTGGCGTCGTCCTCAGCGAGGATCACCAGAGCTTCTTGGCGGTAGCAACCAATAAATCCAATGTTCCGGCTAGGGGAGGTAGATATCTGACCGAGAGTTCTTTTCGCGGTGAATTCTGCCTGTAGTTTCTAATAAGTCCTTGCCTTAACTCCCTTTTGCTGTCGCCTCCAGTAGTTGCATTGCTCCTACTTGGAGTCCCCTCCCCCTTCTTTACAGGCGGCGGCTCTACAGCCTTTTTTCCCTCCTCCACTATGGCAGATAGCACTAGCCAACCACCCCGGAAGCTGGCCCCTCCACGCTTCATTCCCCCGGCACTGAGCGAGACGGCCTACCCCGCTCTTAAGACCGGCAGTGGCTTTGGTGAGCCTCTGATTACCTCTCTTTCGTAAACTCTCCCCCGTATTCTCAGTGCTGTTGTGCTAACACCCAGTCCACCTCAGCCGCCGCTGGGTTCTTGGCTGGTGTTCCTCTAGCCATATTCAAGGATGCCCCTCCCGTAATCTGGGGACTGTCCATGGGTCTTCAGTGGTTTATTCTGTCGTCCACATTTGCATGTAAGCCATTCACCAATCCCTATACGCCCGCACTCGGCTTGGCCTGATGCTTCGTCTGACACCCCTTTCCCAGTTTCGCGCAATGTCACCGTTAGAGCCTGGGGTGGTGATGAAAACCTCAGCGACTCCCAACGCGTCCAAGCCAGCGGTCTGGCCGGCTGCCTATCTGGCACCACGGGCGGCCTAATGCGTGGCCCCCGTAACATTCTCCCTGGCGCCTTTGTCTTCACGCTCGGCGGTATCCTAGGCCAGCTGGGCCTGAATAAGTACCTACGCCACCAGGCCCAGCAGCCAGCGCCAGGCCCTCAGGAACCGCTAACCGAGCGCATTCTCAGCTCTAAATGGAGTCCGTTTAGCAGGCTAAGCGATGAGAAATACATCGAGATCATGGAAGAGAAGATTTTGAGAGCCGAAGCAGACATCGCGCTTATCGACGACCGCATATCTGACCTGCGACTAAAGATTCAGGAACGAGACCGGGGGGCCTCCGCAGATGCCAACAAATGAGGAGCTGGGCTGCCGGTAACCACGCCAGATCATGCCCCTAGGCTCGCTCCAATCCCACCTTTTCTATCACGAGAGCACTGTAGCATATCATGCATCATAGCTTCACATATAAATACGACATGCGCACTGATATGAACATTGGTTTGGGCCGTAAAAAAAAAAGCCATCCTATCTAAAGACCACACGCAATGGCATCCGTTCATCCCGCCCTCCTACTCATGACATGGTCGTGGACTTGTTTAGCCCAAGCCCGTTGAACAAGTTCTTTTTAATGTTCAGCGCCGTAACACCCGCCTTCTCCATGCCGGCCAAATCGCGCGATGCCTGCGCGGTGTTTTGCATACTGCGATCCACAGCCGATGCAAAGTTTGCCGGCATCGTGTTCATGTAGCTCTTGTGTACAGCAACGGACGTCTCATTCATCTTGACGGCCAAGTCGCGCATTGACTGTGTAGCAAACGCCCCGTGGCTTTGATTCGCCGAAGATGACAGGGTTTGCACCCAGTACTTGGACCATAGCAGGCTAAGCAAATTGCTGTCGAGTGTTGATTTGTAGTGCGACACATTCAGGCTGTAGTAGCGGTTTGCGTGGGCACCAAAGTCTGCCACTTTGTGCGAGGGGATGTCATTGCCGCTAGCATCGTCGCCAACATCAACCTTGGACTCTTCTGTATTTTTGGCCCGAACTCCCGAAGCCGCTGAGGCTCCCGGTGCTGGGGTATCCGGAAAGGTACGGAACGCGCCGATATCCACCTTTCCCGATGACAGAGTGCGGTGTGGGTCAACCACAATGGCGAGGAATGGGTCATTGAATTGCTGCTGGAGCTTTTGCGTCTCGACGTCAATCCCGCTTAGCCAACAGCCGTAGCCTGGATGTGAATGGTACCAGCCAACCAGGTTTTCCTCGCGGCCATTCTCGCGGCATGCTTTGAGGTATTGCACCAAGTACTCGTTTGCTTCGTCCTGAGCGTTGACACGCGTCTCCGTACCCTCGACTGGTAGTGGGAAGGCATCGGTGACAATAAAGGTATCTCCCGATACATAGCCCTGCATGCAGCCCATGACCTCGATATCGCCACCTGACTGGGCGTGTGTGACCATCTTGATCATGGCAACAGCGCTCACGCGGACGTTTTTGAAATATTGGGGCTTGTTCTTCCACGGCCGGCCGTCATTTTCTTTCCGCACTGTAGCGGGATCGTAGTTGTAGAGAGCATCGAGAGCAGGATCAACAAGCTTGATGTTGTTTGTCGTTTCTGTAATATACGAAGAAGTTGGTTAGAATCAGGCTGCTTGTTTCAACACAATATTACTCCGACCACGCCAGCAGCTACGCCAGTTTCAGCCGCGGTATTTACTCACGCCAGTTGGCAAATTCAGCGTCCATCTTGTTTGTCTGAGATGAGCTCAAGGTGTAGATGACTTGAGAGCTGCAGTAGATCTTGGCACCAGAGACCTGATACTTGTCGTATTGCTATTTAGGGTTGACAACACTGGGGAAACAATGTTGCACAAAGCTTTGTTGACAGGCTGAGTACACTGATGAGGAGTTGCAAGCCGTAAGGAGAATCTGCAAGAATAAATAGACCAGGAGAAGAAGGGGGACAAGAGAGCGAGGTCACCTGGATATTTGGGCCGATAGACAATAAGCGCAGTTGACGTTGGTGTTAATGTTGATTCGAAGAAGTTTGAATTGCAAGCTTGCTCAAAGGCTTCAAAACTGCCCGAAGCTGCTCGTTATCGTAGATAAGCCTAGATTATCGATAAGCGGCATCATCATCCGACACAGGGGCTGCCCCACCATTTTTTTCACTTTAACCCCTCCTTGTAATCAATCACACCAACGTACTTGGAATTTACATCAAAGATACACAACATCGTCGATAATTCTAATGCTATGTACACAAACTGCAAGATATTATGGCAGATTGAGCCACGTCCAGTGTGACGACAAGGCAAACAAAAGGGCAAATGATAAGAAAAGAAAAAAGAAAAAAAAAAGTAGTGAAATTAAAAATGAAATAAAACAATCCAGTAAAACCATAACCTTTTGATCAGTCAATCAATACCAAGGCTTCTTTTTTTTCGTCCCAGTGCTTTCGCCCCAAATTCAAACCAAAAATCCGTCATTTCATGGTCGTAGTAGCTCTCATCCGTCTCTGATCGGATGAGGACAAATGTGTGCGTGATGTTTTGTTTGCACCAGCAAACTATTAATAATAATAAAAAGCAAGTATCAAAGAGACCGGAAACAACATAAAAATAGGTAAAGATACATTGCCATATCCAATGGAAATTAACGTATGGACTGTACAAAGATAGTACAGCAAAAGAGAAAATGAAGAAAAAAATAAAAACAGAAGAAAATGAGAAAAAAAAAAGCAGAGACTGTATGAGAGGGTATTATGCCACACCTGGCGAAGCAGGTTGCTTAGGACACGCGATGATGCAGTGAGTGGCCTAGCCAATAACGCCATATCAAGAAGAAATGTGTCAACCGTAAAAAGGCAGGGAGAAAAAAATAAGAACAAAAAAGGACAAACATGTCAGAAGGTCATAAAAAAGAAGGGTCACCTGTCAATGCCAAAGCAAAATGACATGAAAGCTCCTAGGGAGACGCAGATCCGTCGCTGATGCTGCTATCACAGCTAGATCTGCTGCTACCCCCGATCTCACTGTCATTGGGAGTAGATGCATCACTAGGACTATAGCTTTCTAGATCCTCTAGCTCAGCATAGCTAATAAGAGGCACCAATACATTTTTGGGGTAGCTGGGCGGGCTAGCTGGTACATCCTGATACATGGGCGGTGCTTCGTTGTCCCACGAGATGCCTAGACCCGGTGACTCTGTAAGAAACACAGGGTAGCGCATGCGCAAAATACGGCCGGTTCCGGTATGGGTTATTAACTTGGGGCGGTTGATAGGAGCCCATTCACAAGAGACGACCAATTCTAGGATGAGACAATGGCTGATTTCAATGCCTTCAGCGGTCTTGAGATCGGTGGTGTATCGGATGGGACCATTGGAATTGGGCTTAGGCTGCACAGTCCCATACTCAAAGTCGAGCTCAATGCGGCCCGTGTCAGTGGCGTAGTCCGTTTTCCAGCCCTCGGTCATGTTTTTCTGTCCGATAACACGGGTGTAGTTACGGAGAACTGATGATTTCGAGTTACCATCAGCACCCGTAGTGGCATGCTTCTCGCAAGCCTGCGCAACGCTTTTAACGTTCTCCTCTAAGCGCCAGGCGGCTCTGCGCAGTTTCCAGTACTCGAGAGTCTGAGTAGCTTCGTTACGAACAGTGACACCCTCCATGCGAAGCGACAAGGTGTTAGTTGCCGTCGGGTAGATGTACTGAGAGTAATGAGCTTCTGCCTTAATTTCGGTAGGCGGGAACACGCGCAGCGAGCGGTGGTTGCCATCGGGACGAATGATTGACCTCTTGACCTCAAGGGTGCGCTCAAACTTGATAGGCTTGGTTGTGATAGAGAGGGATGGCTGGGTAGAGGATAAAATGGCCGCAGCCTTAAGATCATAAGAGACTTTGACAAGCTGAGCGTTGGTAGAGGCAGGGAGATGGCCTTCAATCAGAACAGAAAAAGGGAATTCATGAACGCCTTAATTGTCCCATCAGTTAGTATAGTGCAAGTACGAATTTAGATGAGTATGATGGAATAGCGGTGTGCATGGGTTGGAGAAGGGAAGCGATGGGGAATGGAGCGCAGCAACAACGGGTAGTTGTCAATGAAAGCGGTTCAACAAGACATGAACAGGAAAAGGACAACAGACGCAAGGGAAGAAAAGAAAAGCGGCATTGGCCGTGGAAGTGGAAAAGTGCACAATATGCATACCTTGTGACAAAGTCTTGCGTTCATTGAAGAACGTCCACCGCTTGAGCTCGGTAGTGGTACTTGCACAGTCTAGGCAGTGACTGTGGTAAGGCTTCTTTTGGGTAATGGTGAGATTGAAGTAGGCCTCAAAGCTATTGATATCTAGCTGTGGCTCATGCACAGTCAGGCGCATTAGACCAGAAACCAAGGCTCCAGAGCTATCCTCTGCAGGGCCGTAGAGCACGGCTGGGGGTGATTCAATGGTGCAATCAAGGGTTCCAGCAGCGGGCTCGGCTATGATACTGCGGGACCCACGAGAGAAATTGAAAGATATGAGGTTCTTCTTGGCAGGCGTCCTAAATCTAGCCGAGCTTTTGGAGGGCTTTTTGGATGCCGTGGTTGTGAGGGTGGAAATAGTGGCGGCATTGTTGTTGCCGGGCACGACAGACTCAGATGAGTCGGTGACAGATACACAGTATGTTGAGGCGTTTGAAGAAGCGTATGAAGCCTGACGCTGACGAGGGGTTTGTTGAGACTGTGTCTGGGTCTGAGTCTGAGACTGGGGCTTATGCAACTGTGATTGCAAACCACGAGCCTTGGCCGAAATAGTTTCGGTCGATGACCGGAAGAAACTGCTTACGCGGTGGTGCATTGCGTGGGTTTGAGTGTGTGTGTGTGTGTGAAAAGAGAGGAAAGCAAGAGAACACAAACGAAGTTTGTATAGACGAAAGAAAAAGGGAGAGAGAGAAGAGAAATGTCTCCAGAGGGCAGGTACGAACGAGAAGAATTTGCAGCGCGTTCCTTCCTCAAGGTAGACGGCAGATGTTCAGGAAGCACAGCAGGCTGCAGAAAGCGCTGGCAATCAGGAGAAAAGAGGACAGGCGCAGCAGGCAGTAAAGAAAACGGCGGAAGAAGGTATCAAGCAAAGGATGGAGGGCGACGAGAGCGCGAGGAAAGCGTAGAGAAAGAAGAAAAAGAAGAAGGTTAGAGGTCGACGATGGCAGCGATGGGCTCAGGATGTTGTGTGTAAGTGTTATATAAGCCCACTTTTCTTTATAAGAGCTTAAGACGCTCAGACGAGATGTAAGTGAGGGGGCCAGGAGGGGTGTGTGGTTGTTGGAGACAATGAAGATGTGAAGAAAGGAACAGAGTAAAGAGCCCAGGAACGCAAAGAAAGAAGGAATAAAAAGGGTCGTTGATCGGGGTGATATATAGCTTTTGTCACGAGAACAAATTGCAAGGAAAACAAAAAAGCCAAGCTCCCAAATTTCAAGAACCAACAGCGTCCTACTACGCCTTTTGAGGGTTTATATTCGTTTATGTTGTTTGACTGTTGCGCAAACGCTTTAAGCCGGCCAACCGCCTGAAGGGGAAGAAAAAATAAATAAAATAACCGGCAAAAAGAGGAATTAAAAAAGGAAAAAACACAAAAATCCTCAGGCTTAGCAGCAAAACTACAGGGATAGCCCACCCTAAAAGAATTATTGCTGTAATAATTCATTTTTCTCTTATTGCTTTCAAAACAAAGCTCTTTTTTCTTCCTTTTTTCTCTCTTTTTGTTGTCCCTTTTTTCTTCTTTCGTTTTGCCTGTTTTATCTCCCCATGGATTCTTTCTTTTGCTCGGCTCGATTTCCTCCTATCTTCTTCTTGGCCTTTAAATTTCCATGTATGTTTGTGTATTTGTTTCCCTGTGACTCTTCCCCTCCATCCTCGCGCCCTTCCCCTCTCGCCCCTAGCTTTCTTGACGAGCCAGGTCAAGCCCGAGTCCTCTTCAGGGCAAAGCCAGTGACAGAGCATTAAGGCCGTCGTTTTTCCTGTCGTTTCTTGTCAACCTCTTCCGCGGCAAAGGGCGCATGATGGAGTCATCAAGGGGGGCAGGGGAGAAAGACAAAAGGATGAGGGGGTGTGGGTAGCCACACCTATAGTGGATACAGTGGACTGTGAGCAAGTGTCACATAGGCTCCATAAAGCCTGTAAACTGGCAAATCGGAAGCCTAGCCACCAACACACGCACTGAAAACTTTCAGGTGCCACACACCCCATTCCACCCCTCGTCCCCTTCCTAGCGCTATACGCTCCCATGCATTATAATCATGCGCTATACTTCCTCGCCTGGGCTATGCACTAGAAAAGCAATAGGTAAACGGGCAAATTCTGTCTAGTAACCTGGCTTGCTTGACTGGTCAGGTCCTGTGATGGGTGCTATCCCCCCCTCCACTGAAGTCAATGCTCGGTAGAGCCAGTCCTCTCTCTCACTGTACATGCGTATGCAGGTGTGTCTACCTGTTACTGCGTCTCCCTCTTCTCGTGACATTATGTCAGAGAAACCCAAGACATCTACGAACACCACCATAAGCACCTGTTTGCTTGTCATTTTCAGGTAGACTTGTCTGGCCAAGCTAAGCTGTATCAGTCAGAGGCTTTGTTTGGAAGCACTCAGCCAATTGCCTGTCTGTAGTGGGCACGATCAAAAGTGTCTCTACATGGCTGCCGCTCCTAAGTTTCTTACACGCAGGGTCTTCTTTCTCGCCCGCTATACCTCTAAAGGTGCGTGCTGCGGCGTGGGCTGGGGATCTAGCGGGCAAGAGTCATGATTTGAAAGGGGACAGCCGATACCCGTTCTAGAAAGAAGGAAGAAAAAGGCCGGTCCGGTCGGCCACTGGCGGTGAAACATCTAATGTTGCTCTAAACTACCAAGCTCGCGTACTTATGTATTAGATGGATCGTATTTAGAATAAGAATAAGAGAAGAAGTTGCTAGTAAGTTCTGCAGAAATCTAGGAGCAAATGCCTCGGCAGCGTGTGAGTCTATCTATGGCTGTACTCACCTTGAGCACATGGCTAACATGGGCCAAAACAGGAATAGTCTATGGTAAAGAGATAGAAACAAGCACGGGGGAATTGAGTCTGGGGCATTTTCCTGTTGTCTTGGGGGTATTTCCGCAGGCTCTTTGTCATTATGTACTAGACAGGGCGTAGGCTACTGTCATTATTGTTCACCAGATGAGACAGACGTAAACAACGTGATCTGGTGCACTGAAGCGGTGCTTGCGCCAGGCTGGCAGTGCCTCCGGCTTGGGGTCGGATAACTCCCGCGGCCCAGTGTAGGGATGTTAGATTTTGGTTGCGGTTTTTTCTGGTGCTTTTCTGTTATGGATGCTGCCTGCAAAGCACTGCAGAACTTCTCCAACTTGTAGAGAGCCAACCAATCTGGACATCCGTCATCGCACTGGGTCTTTTCTTCGAGGTCTTGGGTGTCTCCCTGATGTCAGGGTCTAGATCCGAATCCTGAAATCCTCCTGCTCAGTGCTGCTGATTTCTTTTTTTTTTTCCTTTTTTTTTTCGCTTTCTTCTCCACCTTGCTTAGCCCCCATAAAAGCAGCCTTTCTCTGCCCAATTCAATCCAATCCGATCCGGGTCAGATCTTGGCCAATGCGGCTTGAAGTCCGTTCACGTTTTGCCCTCTCTTCTTCCCTAGTTTGATGGACTGGGACACTGTGAAGCTTGGAGACTTTTGGTGTAGCATGTAGCCTGATAGGTGTGTTGTCTTGGAGATTTGAGTTCTCAAGCCAGCCGGAAAAATACAGAGTAAGAAAAAAGCCTTGGCCAGAATACATGAACAGAAACGATCGCATTTTGTGCTGTGTTGTGTTTGTTATATGCGTGTGTTGTTGTTGTTTGTCTTCTTGCAAACAAGGTGTGTGTTACAATGAGGAGACAAATGCGTTATGTGATGTGATGTGAGGTGCAATGCAATATAACACTATATTACTTCATTCAATTTGTTTATTGTGGCTTGTAACCCCTCCCTCCCCTGGTCTCTTTGTATGTTTGTATCTTTCATATTCATGATGTAGACCGAGACATTTTTTTTTCCAATGTCTTTCTTCTCTTTCTTGTTTGCTTGTTATTTCTTTGATGCCATAAGCCTAGGCATCGCGCCTGGTGCAGCAGACGATGTTAGATGAGGTTGTACCACATGGGCGAACACCAGAAGGATAGTAACAAAGGAGGAAAGGAAGACAGTGCCGCCGTCGCCGTTGTCTGGGCGGCCAAGCAAGCTGGCTATCGATGCCTTCATTACAGCTGAGCCCTACGGTATTACAAAAACTACGGCGGCTTCTTTTCCTTGCTCTTACGCCTATTGAGCCGATACATTCCTTCATACAAACTCCGCAAGAACTCAAACACATGTCGCGATTTGGTCTATGCACCTACTTCCTCTCTCGCCTCTCGGCCTTCTCACCCTCCTTGCCTTGCATGGCTGAAATTCGCTGGCTATGCTGTCCAAAAGAAAAGCATCACGGCGATATTTCCTGCTTTTGTGACGACTTTTCTTTTTCTTTATCACACATACCCTTCCATCCCTTGTCCATGTTCCTATTCTCCCCGCCTTCAGTATTAGCCTCAGCCAGACCATGGCCAATGCATCGAGATATACCAATGGGTTATAGGACCGCAGGGACTAAAGCAAAGGTCAAGACCAGGACAGTTCCTTTTTACCGTAAATCCTGTTCATTCAATAGGGAAAAAAGAAACGAGAGGCTGTGAAGTGAGCAAGGGGAATAAAAGGCCGTATTAGAATCGGCTCGGCGTTTGCTGTGCTGTGCTGTGTGTGTACGTGTGCATGTGTGCATGTGTGTATATGTGTATGAGCATGTACGTGTGTGCATGTGCGTTTGTGTGTGTGTGTGTGTGTGTGTGTGTGTGTGTGTGTGTGTGTGCGTTTTATCATGATGCTTCCAGTTGAGTTCGCTTTTTCGGGTTGGTGCTTTGGTACATGTGTGCCATTCCATATCTATCAGTATTATCCCCCGCCCCACCTTGTACTCTCTTTCTCCCCCGTCACATTTTCTAGACAATGCCCCCCCTAATAGCCTCTTCACAGTATCCATGGAATCCCAAGTGTCCGCCAAGCTATTGTCTCCCTTGCCCTTCCCCGCCACAGAATCTGCAGGAAGCCTTTCAAGCTCAGCTTCATGCTCGCTGTCTCTGCCTTTGTCTTTGATTACTGTCCCTTCTTATCTTGGCTCTGGGCTTCCTATCCTCCCCCGTTTATGCCCCAATCTCTCGTATGTCGCATCTCGCCTTGTTCCTTGCCTGCGCGCACAATATCTCTGTGCACTGCATCTGCATCTGCAATCTCATATGCATGTCTTGCGGCATGATCGAGATTTCTCCTTGAACTCTAAGATGATGAACCTTTGGGGAGCTTGGTGTGAAACAGGGTTAGCGGGCCGGCTCCTCTCCTATTGCTGGCCAACATACACACAAACATGAGTAACGGGCGCTGCCATGTGCATGTTCTACATTTTCTACGTGCTATGGACTTCTGTGTAGTGGTTGACCAAGCACAAAGCAATCCCCGCCCCGGTAAAATCACCTCTTATCGTGCTCCTCATGTCTCGTGTACCA
Source organism: Ceratocystis smalleyi (assembly GCA_003449175.1). Classification (NCBI taxonomy): domain Eukaryota; kingdom Fungi; phylum Ascomycota; class Sordariomycetes; order Microascales; family Ceratocystidaceae; genus Ceratocystis; species Ceratocystis smalleyi. The sequence goes on from NETT01000544.1 coordinate 10,471, forward strand.
TCATGGCATGTGCTCTGCTTCTGTTCTCCTGCGAAGCTTGCGTTGCAGGCACCTCAGGCCGCGGAAAAGATGCCATTACAGTCTCGGGCTGCTTATCTTGTGTGATGGAGACAACGCTGCATTCTTCTAGCAGAGCCTGTCTTTGTCTTATTCGCCATGATTGAGTCGCCTAGCTAATGCATCTCGCATCGTCCTGGGGGGAATCCAAGACAGACAGGCGCCTTCAACACTGCCAACAACGTCAACAACAATCAAAGTAGCGACTGGCGTAGTAGTCTTTCCCACGGCGAGTAACCTTGACAAATCCTCCGCTTCCCAGCCGGTTGTATTGTGTGGTCCACAAGATCACCCAACATACATCAGCAAGCAACAATGCCGAAGGGAATTAGCTGCTGATGCTTGATTGCATCACTATAGCGAAAACTTGTGAAAGAAGCGGTGGCAGAGAAGACAACGGTAGACTGGAGACAACAGGAACACAGGGTGGGGAGTGAAGTGGATGGCAGATGAACGACGCACATGACAGACATACACATGACTGAGTCTTTTAGTGTTGAGCTTGTCTTTTCCAAATTTTAGGCGGTGAACATTTCAGAATTTGTTTTTTTGTTTTCCTTTTATTTTCCTCTTTTTCTTTTAGATCTCGGTCGAGACCCGCAGCTTATCGCGCGGCGCTAGCCCTCACAGAATGTAAAACCTTCCCCCCTTCGTTAAACAGTAAACAGAAGCAACTACCGAATCTGGGGCATATGGGTCGAGCGGTCAAGAAACAGAGCCACATAACAAAGAATGAGAACAAGGGGGGCAGGGCAAGAATAAATCCTGGCTGATGTTTAAGGCAAATAGCGCTCGGGCCGGCATACGCCCTTAACTGACTTACTGACTTGGGATGTAGGATAGTGTGCCGATTCTATTTGCCTTTCTGCTTTTTTTCTAGCTTTTTTTTGTCGTCTGTAGTACACATTCTGCTTCAAAGCTTGAGCGGAAAGAAGAGAAAGAAAAGTCTTTCCCGAGCTAAAGAAAGAGCGTCCATACAGCGCAATAGCTGCCCCACCATGAAGGAGGACAAGTCGAGGAAAGGACCCCAACACTCTTTCCTTTTTCTCTCTTTTCTTTTGGGCTGCATTAATCTTTCTTATATCCGTATTGCACGCTCTTTTTTCCGTTTTACACCCTTCATTTTTCACGAATTTCACCAGAAAAACATAATGGAGGCGGAGGCAAGAAATTAAGGACAATAAAAAGAAAGGAAAGTGCCCTCAGCGCGGAAAAAGCCCGGCCTGGATGCATGGCAAAAAAAAAGGAAAAAAAGAAAAAAAAAAAAAAAAAAGAGAGAGAGAAAGGACGGGGCGGGGCGGGCGAGTATGAATAATTCGTTACCTCTTCAAAGTTCAACAACGACAACCCCCTCAGAGCACCTCATTCATTCTCTTTGCTTTTGTTTATTCTCTGTCCCAGCAAATCCCTTGTCCTTAACCCAAGGCTCAACTCGGAAAGGAGCTCCCGCCTTGTCAGGCTAAGAACAAGAATCCCCACTACTCTTAGAGTGGAAACCAAAGCCTTCACGATTTCTTCTCTTTATTCTGCATTTAATGGCTTCCGGCAACTCTTCATCTGCCTTTCTTTTTTTTCTTTTCCCCGCCCCTTAAACCTTTAGGTCTCTCTTCGACCTGACGACCTGAAGCGGGGCGATGTGATTGATTTGACACTCTACCTTGCGCCTTCAACTTCAACTTCAGGCACAGGCTCCCTGACGACCCTGTAATTCTAAATTTTGCTGTTTGCTGCTTCAGGGGGCGTGTCACAACAGGCTGAAGCATCTACTTGCTTGCTTTGGCTTGGGCTTCTTTTTATCACTTGACCGCTCGTACTAGTTTTCTTCTCTCATTTTGTCAATATAAGTAAGTGATTATTAGGGGAAAACACACTCTCTCCCTCTCCCTCCCCCTCCCTTCTTCCAAAGAAGGTGTAATTGAGAACTCCAAACATGGTACTACAAAGTAGGCCCGGTTTCTCAGTCCAAGCTTAAGCTTGATGTGAGGGAACGGGCCCGCGCTATAATACGGACCCAACAAAGGCGAATCAACTGATCACGCAATATAAGGGCGGGCAATGCAGGCAGCAGGAAGCGCAGAGCACAGTACGGAGAAAAGAAGTCGAGGCGGATAAGAAAAACAGACAATTCGAAGCTTTGTCCCTTTCGTCTGTCCGCCTCTGGCATGTGCAAAATCCCAATAGACAAAGTAAACGCCGGCCAGAAGACATTTTTACCAGGCCTGGTAACCCGTTCTTTTCTCTTTGCAAATTGCCAAAACAAAAAAACAAAAAAAAAAGACACGAAACACAGAACCAAGCAAAGATCCAAGACTATCACTAGAGTCAGAGCCAGTAGATCACCATATGCTTTGCACCCGCTGAGGCATCGAATGTAAAAAATACAGTAACAGCTGTCCATGAAAAGCTGCACCGGCCGCCAAGAAAATGCGAGAAAACAAAAGTGGTATTAGCTGCCATTTTGGTCTTCTGCATATACTACTGGTGCTGTTGCCGTGCGTTGCTGTGCTGTGTGCTCTCTGCCCAATCGTCAAATCTAAGCCACGGGCAGACGATATGAATGCATGCATCCGGCTTGGGCTGAGTTGTCTCTTCCTCTACATAGCGTACCTTGCCCGCCTCTATTGGTTGACGCCTCTGTGTGCTGTCGTGGCTGTTGTTTTGATAGATATCTTACTTTCTCGACTCCCTGGGTCAAGCCCCAGCTTGTCATGATATTGATACCATAGAGGTTTTCCATCATCACATGCAGTTGGGACAATGCTGCTTGTTGTTTTTGTGCCTGCACGGCCTTGCCGTTGCTCCCCTCGGCCTTCCCTCTCCCCTACACCAAGTGCTTGAACATTTCCAATTTTCCTCATTGTACATGGCAATGAGTTTGCTAGAATCTTCCTTGCTACAGGATTTTCCCTCCTCCTTTCGCTTGAAAGGGTTTGTTTGTTGCTCCACTTGGCGCCTGGTTCGTCACTGACAGACAGGGTTAAGGTATACAGCCGCAGTAGGCATTGCCGTGTTCGTCTTGCATTTTTTTTTTTTTCAAATCAAATTTTTTTCCACCAAGATCGTGAATGTGGAGCTTTACCAAACAAGCTTTGTGCAGGCTTTTTTGCGTCCCCGTGAAAATTTTCTGGTCATGCCCATTTTAAAAAGTTTTGTAGTTACGAGCAACAGGCTGACTAGAATTTAGCTCTGGCGACCCGAGTCTCTTCTGGAACGTTCAATAGCGTTCTTACGAATCGAGGCCCATATAATAGTGCTCAAACTGAAGCTCGTACACAAGACAGTTGTTTACGAAGCTGATGGGGGGATGGGATGGGCTTCAACCAACTTGCATGATTTTTTTATTCATTTCGCGGCCACTGTGCCGGTTGTCGGCTTCACCTCTACACATGGTACAACATACTTGAAGCAGAAAGTGAAGTGCAATATTAGTACTTCTGACTGTCCAGCCTCCGGCCTGACTTGCTTAACACTGTGGGTGGGGACAGTCAGTGGGCTTAGTGGCGAGCCATAGTGGCAAGTTACAGTGGCTGCGTGCACTAAAACCACCATAAAAGCCTTTTAGTAATAGCTTGCTTTGCTTTACACACACTCCCTCCCCCTTTCTAGACTTCACGATACTTGGCTATCCGACTGAGCTGGTGCTTTCTGATCATTAGCGGGAATACGCAAAACGTCTCATTTATCCACACATACTTGGGCATGGTCCATTTCCCCATTCCATCAGCTTAAGCAACAACACCTGAGCGGTGTGCGTATTAACACACGTACCAGCTTGCATTGCGGTTGCTCATTGCTCATTTATGGCAACGCAAGATCAAACCACAGACCAGCTCATTGACCGGCTCACCTTTCCCGTCTCCTGCTGACCTCTCACTCTCAGTCCAGCCCCAGGTCGACCTACTCGGCAGGCCAATCCCATGATCCAATCCGAATGACCCCAAAACCTGGACGCTTTGCATCAGAGGGAATAGGCCCGGAACATGTCAAAACCTCATGGTCCTCTTGCACCATTCTGGCTTCTAGCCGCAGCCATGGCAAGTCTATAGGGTAAAACTTACGTAAAGTGCCACAAGGGTTGCTCATTATTACTCGAGAACAACTCAAAAAAATCAGCTCCCCAAGCTTCATTCGGCTTTGCTTTTTTCCGTAGCTCTTCGGTTCTCAACCTCGTGCTGTTTTTGCTCGCCACGCCCTTTTTACACCCTGTTGTCTCCTACTTGCATTAACTTACGTGTGAGAAACCCGGAAGCCGCCGCTTGTGTTTTTATTACCTTTTTTCTAATGAAGCTTTACGTCTGTTGGATCCTCACATGAGCCTCAATCTTCCCTGAGGATCGTCAGCTTTTTTTGATTTGAATATATTTTACGTCTACTGGAATCACTAGGATCAAACGACGCCGGATTGGTTACCGGACAGAATTAACCCTCCGCAAGGCTGACCACCGGCTTCGGGCGAGCGAAGCACGTATGCTCCCAAGCAAGCTTGTTACTCGCCTTCTTCCAGTAGTCGTCAAGAACAAAAAAGAAAAAAAAAAAAAAAAAAAAAAAAGCAGCAAAGTCATCTATAGGATATAAGGTCAAGTAAGAACGAACTAACCAGCGGAAACAAAAATACCACGCAACGTTGGTCTAGCGGTTAGGATCTTCGCCTTCCAAGCGAAGGGTCCGGGTTCGACTCCCGGACGTTGCACATCCACCACCATTGCGGTGGTACCCTTTTTCGTCGCGCCACCTACCTGGTGCCTGCCCTGGCTCAGGTTTATGGTGGCCGACGTTTATGGCACCGATGCCTTTTTTTTCTTTTTTTTTCCAACATTATTTTCCAATTGGGCCTCTTCTCCGAACGCTCAAGGCCAACCAAA
>NETT01000545.1:0-12028 GCA_003449175.1 Ceratocystis smalleyi
AAAAAAAAAAAAAAAAACTTGATGGCCAGTGGCGAGTATCTACAGAATATGAAAGCTCTGACCAACGTCATGTGCTGCGCTGAAATCTTTCCTTTTGCATCCATGTATACCCTTTATCCCACCTCGCTTCTGGAAGACCCAAGGCGAGGGATTTGCCTAGACGCAGTGACAATAAAGGCATCCGCCAAACTATAAGCGCAGTGGAACCCCTGGATGAATAACGACAGATCGATAAGACCCCTCGCCCTCTTCCACCCACATGCGTTACTTCTAGCTCACTTTGGCTTTGGACCTGGGCCTTGTCTGTAGTGCCCATCAATCCGGAGCTCGGGACTTGGTAGCACCGATCCGGCCCACAATGGCTTTGCTCTCTCCTCTCTGCTCCTCTCGCCGCCATGGGAAGCATGGCCTTTGACGGGCTAATAGGAAAAAAAAAAAAAAAAGCGCCTAGAGAGGGGGAGTTATTTTTAGGCAAATGGCCAATCAGACCTTTGAGGGCTTTAGTCCGTTTTAGCATCTCCACTTGCTTGGATCTGACAATCACGTCAAAGACGCACGCGCAGGTTTGTCGAAGGCGCATGCGTTCGGCTCAGCTTGAAGAGATGCTGTGCATATATCAGGAAGTTTGGCTGCGTTCGCAAGATCTGGCCGTAGCGCTGGCGCTTGCATGCCTCTAGTGAAGGGCTTTCTTCTGATTGCCTTCTTCCGGCGGTGCTTCTCTTCTGACTTTGCTGTGGAGCTGCTGGCTCCGATAGCCTCGCCCGCTGCTCCATCCGTCTTCGCTAGCCTTGCTTCTTCTTCTTCTTCCTCTTCTTTTTCCCCATTTCCTTTCCCTTTTATCCCCACGCCAGTCCCCTCTGCACACTCCGTCGGCTGTAGGCTTGCTTCCGCTCCTCCATCATCAGTCATATATTGCCTGTACTAAGGAAAGCTCAGATCATCTTCTTTCCTCGCTCTTTGCCTTGTCTTGGTTCATTCCCATTTTTCCTGGCGCAAACAACTCATCGCGCGCGCGTACTTTCTTTTGATATCCTCATCGACTCTTGTGCTATTTCCTGGCATTCGCGGCCTCTGTTTTGTCTTGGGTTTGGCCGTGATTTGTAATGTGCAGCAGCTACTGAGGAAAAGAATGGCGATCCTTTGTTCTTATTGTCCCTTAGTCACCAATTCAACCTTTGTTCACTCGCCCTTTTATTGACCTCCTCCTTCCCTGCCTTTCGCCTTCCACGTCCCCCCCCCCTCGCCATCTTCTTCTTGCTCTACACTCTTCCTCTTTCCACAAGCCATCATGCCCTTGTCCGTCCGCAGTCCCCAAGCGGATCCCGAGCCTGCAGCCAAGCCGGCACCCCTTGTTTCTGCAGACCATGCCAAAAGCCTGCCCAAGGTGGAATACTCCGCCGAAGAGGCCGAGCGCATGTACCGCCGACTTGACTGGCGTATCATCCCAGGTAGGCTTGTCCTCTCGCGCTTTAGTAACGCCTACTTCTCAATGCTAACCCTATCTCTCGGCTCAGCTTTCTGGGCCCTCTTTTTCTTGTGCTCCGGTATCCGCTCCAGCATAGGCGTTGCGCAGACTATGAACCGGAAGGAAGGCCATGATTTGATGAGCGAGCTGCAGCTGACGTCAAAGGACACGTCTACTGCCTTGGCATTGTTCTACATTGCCTACACTATCTTTGACGTCCCATCTAATCTCGTCATGACGCGGTTCAGTCCCCGTGTGTGGATGGCCCGGATTGTCACTGCCACTGGAATAATCGGCGCCTGCTTTGCTGCTGTCCAGGATGCCTGGAGCCTCAAGCTACTCCGGTTTTTGCTGGGCGCCGTGATTGCCGGGATGTGGTCGGGCATGGCTTTCTATCTGACCATGTTCTATCCGCCATCGCATAGCGGTAAACGCATTGGCATGTACTACACGGCGGCTCAGGCATCGGCGGCCGTTGTGGGCCTAGTCTCAGCCGGCTTCCAAAAAATGGATGGTATAGGGGGGCTGGCCGGGTTCCAGTGGATGTTTCTCTTGTGGGGGGTTGTGACTACAGCCGTTGGCGTATCACTGCTGTGGTGGCTGCCTGACCGGCCCTTGGTGCCTGGCCAGGCGCGGCTGCGTCAGGGCTTTGTGCGCTTCATCCCTGCTACCCCTGAGGCCCTGACGGGCCGAGACGCACAGATACACTACCAAGACCTGCGCCGCGTCTACCATACACGGCGATGGAAACTGCACGACCTCGGCCGTGTGCTGATTGACTGGCGGCTGTGGCCACTAATGCTTATGTATTTTGGAGTGGTGGGTGTAGGCATTGGCACTCAGCTCTACGGGTCCGTCATCATTGCCTCAATCCAGCCCGGCGCTAGCACGGTCGTTGTGTCGCTGCTGGTTGCCCCTATTTGGATCATCGACCTGTGTTCCATCCTGCTGGTCGTGCCCTTGTCGGACCGCTACCGCCAGTACCGACCCTTTTTCTTTGTTGGCGGCGCGAGTATCCAAATTGCCGGCCTTCTCACCACCACGTTTGCCATGGAAAACGGCTGGGCGCGCTACGGCGGCCTGCTGATGGTCGGCTTTGGCCTTGGGCCCACTGTGCCAATTTGCATGGCATGGACTACGCAGATTTTCCAGAAACGCCACGGCGATATTGGTGTGGCGGCAGCAACGGCTGTGGTGTCTGGACTGGGGAACCTTGGCAGCATCACTACAACATATGGCCTGTACACTGGCTGGGCGGACGACACCAAGCCGGGGCCTCACCGCTTTCGCAAAAGCAACTTGGCCATGGTCGGCATCCTGTGCATGAGCATCCTGAGCAGCCTAGGTATGTTTATCTTGCTGAGGATCTTTGGCGCCCCGCCCATCCAAGAGCTTGACGCCGATGTCGCAGACGAAGCCGAAGCCGAGGCTGGAATTGTGTGTAAGAGCCAATGCTCGCCCAGTGATGTGGCAAGCAGCGAGCAGGAAAAGAAGAGTGGCTTGAGTCAGGCGGTGCAAGTGCGTCAAGAAAGTGCTTGAAAAGAAAGGCGGAGGGACATTGGCCTGCCTTTTTGCTCTCGTTTTCTTTGGCGTTTTGGCTTTTTGTGTTTCGTTGTTTCTTGTTGGCGCAGCGAACATGCCACAGGACTAGGGAAGGAGGCTGATACTCCTGTACACGTAGATGCACATGCACACGTATGGCGAGCACTATAAACGTTTTAAGTGTCTGGTGGTACTTTGGACACGTCCCACAGGCGTCCTTTTGGCATCTGTTTGTATTTTCCGCCTGCTGTTTCTAGTTGTCCAATGCTATCTGTGCCCTCCTTTCTGCTCACTTGTCGCGAGATGTGCCCCCCGCAAGAATCGCGCAACAGGACGTGAATGTAACACAAGACGTTAAACCCTCGCTGCCTCGGCCTCGAGGTCAGAATCCCCCACAGGCCCAAAACAGCAACTGCATCCTGTATTATTAGGGTTATAAAAAGCCGGCCTTGCACTATGCCTGGATGGTAACTTGGCCTTGAGGTGACACAGGCACAAAACGGGCCCCCAGCATCAACGCATTCCGTCATACGCCCGGCCTGGACGCGCAGGGTTCTCACGCCCATTTAGCCGTCTTCTATTGTATTCTGTTTTTATCATGTGAGACATTGCATACACGATAGACGCACACATCAAGGCTATTTGCTGGCTACGTTCTTGCCTGTTCCTTCCTTTCTGCCTGCTTACTGCGCGAGTTTTGGTGACTTGTTTGTCGCTTACTTTTCCTTTTGGCCCTATTCCGCCCCTTCTTCCCCTCCAGCCTGACCGTATATGCAGATGCGATGCACAGTGACAACGACTAATGCATGCGCATTCAAACGATACAACCTACCAGCTGTGACGACGAAGGCTCCTCCAACCAGCTGTGACGACGAAGGCTCCTCCAACCAGCTGTGACGACAACGGCTCCTCCAACAGCACCGCATGCTTCGCCCGGGACAGGAAACAACAAGGATACAAACACAAATAGCGAGGACACTCGCTTGGTCTGCGTTGCATCGGGTACGCTCGCTCGAACAGCTGGTGCCCGGATGTGAGCGCATCGTGCATCCTTTCGCAGGCAGTCTTGGGGAAGAAACCACGTCTGTCCGAAAGTTTTCTCTTCTTTCCTCTTTTTTTCTCATGAGGCCGCCCTTAGCTTTCAAGCTTAAGAGACTATCCTCGGTGACGAGAAAAGCGGAGACCCATGCCGGACGTAAGGCTGACGGGGATCTGCAGTGCAGTTATCGCTCAAGCGACTGCTTCATCGGGCCTCTCTGGGCCTAGTCTAGGCTCGCGGTAAGCTGGCAGGGGGCAAATTAGAAAAAGCTAGGTCGCTAGCTGTCTCTGTAGCATCGAGGGCTGTGTCTGGGTCCATGTGTGTCTCTGCCTTTGTCTCTGTTTGCATCCCTCTTTGCTCTTCAACTGAATCCTGCGTGCGCTAAGGAATAGTCAGCTGCTGGGGGACAATGCCCAACGCCCCCCGTCCTCTGTAAGTCTGGTTCTCCCACCACGCTCTGGCTTTCCCGCTTCTTGTCGTTGTTGGGCTACGGCTTGTGTCTGGTTGAGCTCAGGAGAAAGGCCTAGCCACTTCAAACAAACATGGCCGCAAACCAGACTCTTGTGCTCGCGTTTTGTGCCTGTATCGTTCTGTTCTCACATAGCACCACAGGCCACAAAAAACAGGTCACTGCACATGCCTTGCACGTCAGCCGCCACACACGGAGACTTAGCTGGTTAGACTATGGCCAAGACTCCAGATGCAGCAGCAACCCATCACGGCGCACCCAAGCAAGCTTCGCCCACTCAAGGTCTGGGTGGCACCCTAGAAAAGCTTGGCAACATAGCTGTGCGGGCGACTTTGGCTGTTGCCTTTGCTTTCACGCTCAGCTCACATAAGCCGGGGAGGGCAAACGAAGGCTGGGCTATGGAACTGCAGAAACGGCAAACATGTGTGGGGGGGGGGGGGGCAGGATTGTCAGGACGCCCGGACAAACAGCACGCAAGAAAAAGAAAAGAACAGAGCGGAAGAAGGGCATGCAAGGAAGAGGCGAACCAGGCAAGGCCAGGAGACAAGAGCCTTGTGGGTTGGGGGGCAAAGACAAGAACGAAGCCATCAATGGGACACGACAGATGTCTACAGCGTTTGGATTGGGAAACAGACGATATAACATTCGTATCCAGATCGAGAGAGGTGGGGATGTGCGGATGTACTGCATCCTGATGGCTTGGCCGTTTGGCGCATCCTGATGCTGGGTTGACCGGTTATCATGTCTGTCCTGCGCAGCAGCCACGGTCTATCTGTCTGGGCCGAGCAAGCAGTGCTAGAAATCACGTCAGAGTTGGCTTGCTTGTCGTTTTCTCTAGGGCAAACCAGGGCAAGAACATGAATACTACAGTCTGCAGGCAGTGTGAACGGAGTTTACGTCCCAGATTCGGCATTGCATACGAGTGCGACGTCTCACGCAGTAGAGGTGAGAGAGAACCGATCGTAGCCTGGTAGACCCATGGTTGACATACGACGTTTGCTTGGTAAAGCGAGGAGAGGCTAAGCCAAGTCAGACCAAAGCATATAAGCTCGGCGCAAGTCTCGCATATCTCATGTCCTGTTTCTTTCCCTTCTTTCCTCACCACCGCAGCTAAGACTCGCTTTTCTCAAGCCCTTGTGTGTGATCTGCCTCAGCTCGCGCGGTTTTCCCATTGCATTCTTCGTCTCATATTCTTCTTCTCCCCTTTCCATCCAACTAAAAAGAAGCCAACATGAGGTTCTCTCTGGGTCTTCTGGGCCTTGCACTGTCGGCTTCAGCCGCTAAGGGAAATGACTCTGGCCATGACTACCCCAAGCAGGCCATCACAGCCACTACGTACGAGACGACAACTATCTGCCCAGTGACTAGCACTGTGACGTGGGGAGGATCGTGAGTATGCCCCGCAAATTGGGAGAAGCCCGGGGTCGAATAACGAATAGCTCTTGCTAACAGTCAGTCCATCTTTCTTTTGCACAGGACCAAGGTCTGGACCACCCTCACTACTTCAACCATCACTGTTACTAAGGACTGTGACGGCGACTGCGGCGACAAGACTGTTACTGTTCATCACCCGGACACAACCGTTGGCACTACCACTGAGGTGGAGCTCACCTATGTAAGAGCCCGGCTGGAAGCCCCCATGTTCTTTTTTTTTCTTCTTTTAGCAGCCCGAGGGAGAGACACTAGCTAACCCCTCAATAGACCACCGTCTGCCCCGTCACCGAGACGATTACAAAGGGCGGGTCAACTGTGACTTCGACCTACACCACCACGTCGGCTGTTGTCACCAAGGTCCCTACGACCATCTACGAAACAGCCACTCTGCCCGATGTGACTGCGGTTGCAAAGACCCACGTGCTAACCACATACACCAAGAAGATCCCCGTGACCAAGACAACGCTGATTGGCGGCAAGACTGAGACGGTGACCTACACGGCCACCTCGACCATTGTCACCAAGGTGCCTGAGACCAAGGTCGTGACTGACAAGGCCCCAGATGTCACTGAGCATGCAACTGCCTGGAAGACCGTGACTGAGACCCACAAGGTCCCGGTAGTCTCAACTCTGGTCGTTGACGGCAAGACCGTGTACAACACATACACGAAGTACACCACTGAGGTCCTGACTGTCCCCTTCACCAAGGTCATCACCAGCCAGGGCCCTGACGTCACCCACAAGGTCGACCAGTGGAAGACGATAACCGAGACTAAGAAGACCCCTGTAGTCTCGACTGCTATTGTTGATGGAAAGACCGTGTACAATACATACACGAAGTACATCACTGAGGTCCTGACTGTCCCCTTCACCAAGGTCATCACCAGCCAGGGCCCTGACGTGACTCACGGCGTGACGCAGTGGCAGACACTCACCTCCACCAAGAAAATACCCACTGTGTCAACCACGGTTGTCAACGGCGAGACCATCTACAAGACCTACACTGCCTTCAAGACCGAGGTGGTCACTGTTCCCGTGACGTCGGTTTTGACTTCTGAGCTGCCGGATGTGACTTCTGTTGTCAACAAGTATGACACGGTCACCTTGACCAAGAACGTTCCNCGTACCCCACACTGTTCTCGTCACCTCTGAGCTGCCCGATGTGACTTCTGTCGTCAAGCAGTACGACACGGTGACTTTGACCAAGAACGTCCCCGTAACCTCGTACATTGTTGATAACGGCGAGACCATCTACAAGACCTACACCAAGCAGATCACTGTGGAGACCACCGTCCCCCACGTTGTCCTGGTCACCTCTGAGCTTCCCGATGTGACTTCTGTTGTCAAGCAGTATGACACGGTCACCTTGACCAAGAACGTTCCCGTGACTTCGTACACTGTCGAGAACGGCGAGACCATCTACAAGACCTACACCAAGCAGGTGACGATTGAGACCACCGTACCCCACACCGTTGTCGTCACCTCTGAGCTGCCCGACGTGACTTCTGTCGTCAAGCAGTACGACACCGTGGTCTTGACCAAGAACGTCCCCGTAACCTCGTACACTGTCGATAACGGCGAGACCATCTACAAGACCTACACCAAGCAGGTCACAATTGAGACCACTATCCCTCACACTGTTGTTGTCACTTCTGAGCTTCCAGACGTCACCCATACCAAGGACATCGTGGCCACTGCCATCGTCACCGAACTTGCAGCGACCACCAAGACCAACTTTGTCGGCGGCGAAACCGACTACGTGGTCCAGACCAAGTACAAGACATCCACGGTTGTTGTGCCTACCACGGTAATTGAGTACGTGACTTACGGCACAACCGTCACCAAGCAGACGGACCTGTACACTACCACTACTTACGTCGTGGCCACGACCACCACTGTTGCCGAGAACGCCACTGTGACCGTGTACCAGACCGACTACAAGACTCTCACCTACAGCAAGACCAAGACCTGGACTGATATTGCGCCAACCACTCTGACCACCACTGTGCACATCACCGAGACCAGCAAGGTCCCAGGCTACGACAAGGTAAACACCGCACCTCCCGTTATTGTCACTGTGACCAAGACCAGCTGGGCTTCTATCCCAGGCAAGACGTGGTCCAAGTCCAGCGAGCCCACCACCCTGTACACCACCAAGACGGTGCCGGGAGACAGCAAGAGCTATGGCCATAAGAAGCGCGCAACGGGCGACACTGGCTCTCTCGTGACTGGAACGGATGCACTTGTTCCCGAGATTACCGACATTTTTGAAATTCTGCTAGGAACTGAGGCTGTGCCTAGCATTACCATGTCTATCCCCGAAATCGAGGATATATCTGACATCATTGCCAGTATCCCCGAAGCCACCGAGAGTGCCATTGGAACCGATGCTGCAACTGACTTCTTCCCGGCGGATGCCTTGCCTACGGCCACAGACTCGAGCTCCTCCGCAGCCGAGACTTCTGGCTCCGACGCTAGCAGCACTGCCAATGGCAGCGCTGCCACCACTTCTGGCCCGGCCATAGCTGGAGCGCAGGCAGCCGGCAGCTCGCCTACTCTGGCTCTGGCCATGGCTGGTATCTTTGCAGTTGCCCTGATGATCTAAGGCAGACGAAGTGCATCTCGGCCCAAACATAGGAGAGGTTCATGGGATGGCTGCGGAAGTGACTGAGATTCTGGCGGGGCTTTGGCTTGAGAAGCAGAGAAGAGGGTGCCAAGGATAGTGCGAACACGTTGTCACGACGTTCTCCTTTCTTTGTGGCCCTTTTCGTGATACCATTCTCAAGCTCTGCCAGGTTCTATTGTTTTCTCTTTCCAGCCGGCTCTGCGGCTTCCTACTTCCTTTGCTCTTCAAGCATGAACGCCGCTTCTCTTGTTGCTTTCTTTTCTCTTGTTGCTTTCTTTTCTCTTCTTCTCTTCACTATTCTCCTTTCCGGCTCTCCCTTATCTTTGCCTTCACATCGTGCCCACACTACTTTCTTCTGATGAGTTTACTTTTCTTTGTTGTAGCTACCCCTATGCTCCATACCGTACCATACATAACCCTCCCTCCCGTCATTCCTTTGATTCTTTTCTCTGCTTGCTATTTCTTGTTATGATTCTACCCTTTCGGTGTTGCAACGCCGTCACTGACAGTCCTTAATATTGCACCTTTTTTCTCTCTCTATATGTATGTAATGTTTTGTCGTATCGCAAGGCTGTATAACTTATCCACAGCAATAATACAAAACAACAGTTATACACCATCTCTGCTTCCTTAGTAGCACATTTCAAGTGCTAACACCATTGTGCCTTGTGACGGCAATGATGTAGCGTATTTCAAGGCACTGTACACAGTCATGTCACAGAAAAAGAGTCAATTTACATGCTAGCAGTCCTCCGCGTTAGCATCGATGCTAACCACTGCTCAGCCATCCTCTCTCCAAGCCCGCCGCCTCACGTGGGGGGGGGGGAGGGGGGCTTTCTTCAGTAGGACATGAGAGACACCTCGAGCCAAACGGCCTTGTCTGTCCACGCCCACTTACTCTTGATCGTTTCATAGCAGCATTAAATAGACAAACAGCATAGAGAGACTACGCGTTTTCGTCTGCGTCCTCTCCCCTTACTGGGCCAGGATCTTGTTCAGCTCGGCCACAATGGCATCGCCCATGGCAACCGTGCCGACTGAGCCGCCCAGGTCTTTGGTGCGAGCACCGCCGTCAATAGCACGCTTGACGGCCTCTTCAACAGCAGCAGCTTCTTCGGGGAGGTTAAGCGAGAAGCGGAGCATCATAGCCACTGAGAGAATGGTGCCGACGGGGTTGACGATACCCTTGCCCGAAATGTCAGGGGCAGAGCCTGGCGTGTAAGCGGAGAGTCGTTAGCGATGTGTCTGGGAAGTGATGCAAAGCTAGTAGGTAAAAGGAAAGACTATAGGTGATGTGCCATGGGGCTTTAGGTGGAAATGACACGAACATACCGTGAATAGGCTCGTAGATACCATTACACTTGCTCTTGCCATCGGGAATACCGCTCAGGCTGGCACTAGGCAAAAGACCAATGGAGCCGGGAATGACGCTAGCCTCATCGGAGATAATATCGCCAAACAGGTTGCTCGTGACAACCACGCCGTTCAGGGCGCGGGGGTTCTTGACCAGAATCATAGCAGCCGAGTCAATCAGCTGGTGTTCGAGCTTCAAGGTAGGGAATTCCTTTTCGAACACCTCGGTGGTAACCTTGCGCCACAGGCGGCTAGTTGCCAGCACGTTAGCCTTGTCCAGCGACCAGACTGTCTTGTCGCCACGACGCAGAGCCAGGAAGCCAGCCAGGCGAGCAATACGCTCAACCTCGGCGCGGGAGTAGGGCTCGGTGTCCCAAGCAAGACCGTCGCCCTCATCCTCCTTGCGGTCTCCAAAGTAGATGCCGCCGGTAAGCTCACGAACAATCATCATGTCGGTGCCGCGGCAAACGTCGGCCTTAAGAGGCGAAAAGTCGACCAACGACTCGGAGGCAAAGCTGCACGGGCGCAGGTTGCCGTAGGTGCACATTTCCTTGCGGATGCGCAGAATGCCCTGTTCGGGGCGGACCTTGCCAGTGCCCCACTCGGGGCCTCCAATAGCACCGAGGAGGACAGCGTCAGCGGCCTTGGCAGCGTTCAGAGCTTCGTCGGTAAGGGGGGTGCCATGAGCATCGATGGAGCACTATAGGAGAAGGCTCAATCGGGGGGTTAGTAAAGCCGAAGGAAAAGAAGGCAGATAGTAGCTCAAAAGCGACTGGTGGAGGGGGGGCAAGACTCACGCCACCCATCAAATGGTTTTGCAGGTTGAACTTGATGGGGCGGGCAGCCTCGAGAGCTTTGAGAACCTAAGTACAGACAAAGAAGCCAGCTAGTCAGCAAGTTGGGCGTTGTTAGAAGAGGGAAGCCAATGGTGTGAGAGGACGAGCAGTTGGCCACGGCGCATATAGCAGTCGATTGTGCGTTGGCATCGTCATCTTGCCGTGGCCATGGACGCGGTAGCGGCCGGGGTAGTGGTAGTGGCAGCCGCGGTCGTGGTCGCAGTCGCAGCCAAGCAGCCACGCAGCCACCATTTGATGTGTATCTGTGTCGTGCGATGTGGAATAGGGAATAGCAAGGAAAGAATACAGCGGAAAAGGAGCAATGAGACCCGTACCTTGACACCCTCGGCTACGCACTAGCAACACAGAACAGCGATGGGGTTAGCCTAGAGAACCATCCACTTAGTCATGCACCGCAAGAAAGCACCGCAAGCTGTATATTTACCTCCGGACCGCTGTGGTCACCGCCAAACACGGCAATGTTAAACTCGCTCATTTTAGTGGTAAAATAAATATAAATCGATGAGCAGGGGAGAAAGAGGAGGAAGAGGAGAATCAGGAACGGAATACGAGCGTTTTATAAGACGAGCACGAAAGAGGAGGCGGTAGGAAGTGAGGGAAAGAAAAAAGAAAAAAGAAAAAGAAAAAGAAAAAAAAAAAGAAGGAAAAAAGAAGGAAAAAAAAAAAGAAAAAAAAAAGAAAAAGAACCAAAACAGGAAGGACCAAACGCTGACAAAGAAAAAGCGGATAAACGAAATTCTGCTCCGGTTACAGACCACGAGAGTCAACTGTCTCCTTTGTCCATGCCGCCAGACCAAGAGACTGGCAAACTGCCAAGCGGAACAAAGCAGTCTCTCAACACAATCCGGCGGCAACACCACAGGCCGTCCGCCAAGCTGATGGCCCATTTGCTGTCCTGACAAGCACTGCATATTCTACTTCGCTTCCTTCTGCCCCCTGCTTGCTCGAAAATTCAAACTCCGTCCCCTCCTCCGCCAAATCCGAGATCGGAGCCCCATTCTCGCCTGCTTCTGGCCCCACATTTAACGGCAGACATTCCAATGCGAGCCCCGTTTTGAACCTCCCCGGGCTTTGTTTCGTCAACATCCTACCACCTCCTCCCCCAACAATGCTAAGTACGTGCTCACGGCGTCCATTCCTTTTACCGCTTGCATACAAAATCAAGTCTTTGGGATTATTACTACATCAACTTCGTCGTATCGTTAGAAATTGTTACCAGTTGGTGCGACTCACATGACCCCCC
>NETT01000547.1:0-15354 GCA_003449175.1 Ceratocystis smalleyi
CTGCTATGCGCAATGCGAGACACTTGGCACATTTTTTTTTCTTTTCTTTTTCTTTTTTCTTTTCTCTCCTGTTTTCTCTCGTTGTTTCTTGTGTTCTTGGCCAGTCGCTTTTTTTGTGTCTCCGTAACTACTGGCTGAGATGAATCATGGGTGGTTCATGTCTGCTTTTGTTTTCTTGTCTGTTTATTTTTCTTCTTGTCTGTTCTTTGACTACTCTTTTGCTTTTTGTTTTTGTGCTCCTGTTGATTTCCACGGCGTCTTGCAAACTTCCGACGACAAAGCATTTGTCGATGGCGTTTATCTGATATGTTGACTTTTTTTTTTTTTTTTTAAATACTTTTTTTTCTGTCCATATATTGAAAATTGTATCGGGTTTATTGTGATTCGCATGAACAATCTATTGTCCATATGTAGCGTAGTAATTCCCAGCCACACCGGAAGCGCCACACCCCCCCTCATGAGGCGCTTGCTCTGCCAGCTGCCGCGAGCTCTGCTGACGGTCCGACACAATAACAGCTGGCAAAGCTTCAACCTCTCACGAAGCTCTGCCTTGTTGCTTTGGGACGGATGACGTCTACCTTGGGGCTTTTATTTTGGCTTGGAATGCTTGTTGCTTTTGGGTTTTGATCACTTTATTTAATTACCTTTGCTTCTCTAGGACTAATTGGTTTTGGGCTTCTGACTGTCTTGCCTCCAACTTCAATCTACGGCACTTTGTTTCGAAAAAGAAAACGTGATAAACTACCGCCTTGTTTGCTCGCTTTCATCTTCTTCGCTTTTTCTCTCCTCCCAGCCGTCACGATGCCTGTATGTCTTCTCCCCCATTTCTCGGTCTCAAAAGCCGCCTACCGTGCTTACTAACCGTCATCCTGCGCGCCTGCGCCCTCTGGCTTAGGCTTATAACTCCGCATTCAACACGGACCCCAACCCTCCGCATCTTATTGGCAACTTTCCGCTGCTGCCGTTGCGTACCAAGACTCGCGGACCGGCATACACATTGCCGTTCCCAACGCCAGCCCTGGCGCCGGGTGAGGCTCCTGATGCAGGTTCCGAAAGCTACGATATCCTCGACGAAGTCTTGGCTGTCTTCCGCGCCAACACCTTCTTCCGGAACTTCGAGATACAGGGTCCGGCCGATCGTCTGCTAGTTTACGGTATTTGGTTCGTCAGCGATTGCCTGGGCAAGATTAAGCCTAGCCACTCCGTTCGGGACGCCACCAAGGAGGTGCAGAATGTGTCGCTGGATATGAACTTTGCCATCCCCGGCGACCCGGGCTGGCCGCTGAACCAGGTGCGTCTCTCTGTAGCCCGGGCTTCCAACAAGCCCATGTTTCTCTCTATTTTAGTTGCTGATTTTCGCCTCGTTGATTTAGATGTACGAGGCCCCACGTGACCGCCAGGAGGCCGAAACCCTTCGTTTGTACATGTCCCAGGTGCGCCAGGAGCTGGCAGCACGTCTGCTGGCCCGTGTGTACGAGGATGGCGGTGATGGCAAGCCCAGCAAGTGGTGGCTGAGCTACACGAAGCGCAAGTTCATGGGCAAGGCCTTGTAAGCGGTCCCAGGCCCGGGGGGTGGCTGGATGCTTTTGTTTGTGGATTGAATGAAGCCTGTGGAAAGTTTATACATGCGCTATTTTCTGTTTTCTTGTTACTCACGCTCTGTTGTCGATGGTTTGGAATCCTTTTTTGAGTCTCTCTGTGCCTCTCTGGCTATACAGTGATATTAACATGCCCTCTCTCTGTGTGTGTTTTCTGCAGATTGAACAAACATAGCTATGTGGTGGTATTATGAGTTCTGGGTATCTTTATCCGAATTGCTTCCCACACCCCTTCCCCCCGTTGCTCCCTTTTCCCTTTCCCCATCCTCTTGTTAGGCCCCCGTCCGTCTCCGCTTGTATAAGCCCCTAGCTGCAATCTGGCCCTGCACCGGCACTGCTCTCCATCCCGTAAAGATATAACCCTCTGCGCCGCCCCTGCTGGTCATCAACGGATGCGTGCGGCCCGGCAGCACCTGCCAATGGCGAGCTCTACTACTCTGTACACTCGGCCCAACCAGTAGACTAGGGTTGATTGGGAAGTCCTCGGAGCCTTGCCAGCGCTCTAGTTCCTCTACTGACTTGCCAACAGCCTCCGGCGGTGGAGAGGCAACCCACGCGCCCCGCCTTGGCACGCTGAAGCAGTCAGTTAGCGCAGCTAGTGGCTCGATAGTAGGGGAGTACACGGCAACGGGTGCTCCAGGGGCAAGTAGTGGAAGCGTGGCTCGGAGCACCGATATCGGATCCATGGTGCTGGCAACGACCAGTCCAGCAAAGCCGCCGGCGCGTGTCGAGTCAACAATATAACGCGTGCGTGCCCAACGCCGCCGCTTCCGGTGGTAAGTGCCACGGCGGCTAGCCTTGATGGCGGCTAGTTCCTCATCGCTCATCGATGCCGGCGTATCAGTATACACATGGTCCTTTTCAGGCGAGAGAAGTTGCAGCCAGTTGATGGTTAGCAGGCGCGAGTATAGCGGTTGCGTGCTGTAGGGTGGGTTGGGGATGGTCATGTCGTAGTTGTAGAACCGTAGAACCGAGAGGTTGGGCTGTCCATTGGCATGCACAAGAGTGAGTGTGTTAGATCCGGCGAATGGCACCTCGAGATCGTCTTTGTGGTAATGCTCAGGCAGGTCCTTCTCACTGAGCTCGTTATTCGTAAGCATATCTGTATCAACGTCCATGGCCTCGGTCTCGGCCTCGTCCATGTCGGCATCGACTGTGAGCTCTTCAGAGACTGAGGTTTCCTCGTGCTGCTTGTCTCCAGCAAGCGCCTTTTGCAGGATTTCTTCGGGTGCTAGAGGGTGTAGAATACCCATGCGCTCAGCCATGGTGGTCACGAGCAAGCCCCCAGTCTCGTCAACAACCAGATAGCGACCACCGCCTATCTTTTCGCCTACAATCTGTGAAGGATCGGCCTTTCCCTCCTCAACCGTGACGCCCTCGGTTTGGATAACATTGGCGACCTTTTCCTTGCTTTCCTCGACGGTCTCGCCGTTTTCGTTCGTGGTGTGGTGTACGTCTGCCCAGCAACCCAGTAGGGCTAGGATCTCTTGGCGTAGTTCAAGAATCTTACTGGCGTCTCTCTTCTCTTCCAACAGGAACTGTGCCAGCTGCGGCGTGTCCAATGGGAGCACCTGGAAACGGCGAATGTACTTTTTGGTCTTGAGCAACTTGTACTTCTCCAACGAGAACTGTGTCTTCTTGTCGATGGCCATATGTGACAGCATGAGCTTCTTGATCAGGTCGCGGCCCGCCTCTTTGCCATCCTTCTTCAGGACTTCGATTTCTTCCATTGACAGCGTCTGCGCTGCCGAGTCGTCCAGAATTTCCATGTTAGACCGAGCTACTTCCACCCCACTTTCCGTATCAACTAGAGAGAGCTCCTCGCCGCCGCCGATTCGGATGGCGTTTGGATCCGAGTCTAGTAGGTCCGAATCTTCCATGCTGTTCTCCTCGGCGACGATGTCAGCCTGCAGCTCGGCCGCTGACACGACACGGAGCCGGCAGAAATCCTCGTTGTCGAGTTTGTCTTGCACTTCATAGGTTAGGTGGAACGGCCGATATATGATGAGGTTGCTGGGGAAAGATCCGTATTTGCCAAGAGATATCGTCCTACAGCGCACAGTGGCGGCGTTAGCATGTAAGACTCGGACGGTTCAGAACGTGAGTCGCAAAGTTAGCACAGCGAGGCATGAAAGCAAAACTTACGTATTTGGCGTGGCTTGCATTACACGCAGGTTTCCGGATGGCACGCACAAGGCAATCCATTGGTTAGGCTGAACAACAGTTCCCATGATTTCTAGATACTGCGTCTGTGAAATACTCCAGATGCAAGATTTAAAACAATCAGGAAATAGTCTTGGCTTGAACGTTGCCCGTCGTAAATTATTTCATGTGTTCAGAAGTGTTTAAGAAAATATTCAAGGGAACAAAAAGGTTTGGTCAGATCCACTTTTATGTAAGCCAGCTGAGGGTTAGGGTTATAAGCCATGCCATAGCATTTGCAATCTAGAGCTCAAGTAGCAACATCACTTGGAGTAGTAGATCAGCTCTAGGGTCAGCCAGCCTAGGTTCTCTTCTCTTCTATCATTTGTCGTTGTCTCTTCTGCTCGGGCAATTAATGGGATGGGTATTAAACCGTATCACAAACTTTCTCAGCACCTATGTTAGCAAGAACAAGACTCACAAAGCCAAATAGGAGCAGGTGCGTGAAAGAGGGAAGGGGCTGCTCACAGAAGCATAGCAATGCGAGCCTTTCCGTTCGAGTTCGAGCCCGCTGCCCGTGCGAAGAGCCTCTAATAGCATCGTAAACTCTAGATATGCGAAGCTGCGGGCGCTGAGCCCGTGGCGGTCACAGAGTCGTAGATATCCCCAGCGCATGTGCGTCCCGTAGCCTAAGCCGTAGAGTGCGACAAATAGGGAAACAAAGAGACCACAAGACCTGGATACCGGCTTTGAGGCAATCGCTATACTCGTAGCCGGGCTTGTAGCTCGGAGAAAGGAGGTACGACGCCTGTTTCAGCGACAGCTCTGCTGCTGTTCGTCGCTTTAGCTACAAAGGCGATGAGGGCGCAGCCATGCCCAGTCCTTGGTAGCTAAGAAAGGCGGCCTAAAGGTCTTCAGACTGGCCAATGCTACACACGTCTACAGTAATCGGACTTCCGTATTTTGTCTTGTCTAGCCATGGATTCTCTTTTCGGTAGTCTGTCGCCAAAATGACCGCATCTGGCGCACAAACCGGAATAGTTCGAGGCGGGCAGTGCGTGTAACATGGCCGACAGATTGTGTCGGGCGCCCAAGCGATAATAAACGAAGCTGGCAGAGATTACCGTATATATTTGAGTCAAAACAGCCTCGCTTCGACTCTTTAACCTTGGTATGCAGAAAAGACTCATTGGCCGTGTCTCTGATTAGGCCCAGAAGATTCGATTCAGAGATTGTAGTATTTCTCCATTAACCGACAGTGCTGCAGAATGAGCAAGACATAGACTGTGTCGAAAGGCGAGGCGACGCTACAGCGAGCAAGCTTACCAAGGAGAACCGGACGCAAAGTAATCTGATAACCTTTGTGCTAGGAGAGCAGGGGCTATGAGTAGTATAGATAGAAATACCTGGGAGCCACAGCATGAGCCATGGCGACAGCTGAAAACTACCAGCTTTGCCTCTGAAGTAACTGGTAAATACGGCCTGTCTAGCCTAGCTTCTCCAGCATTGAGAATAAGTACACTGGTGCTATTGCCAAACTGTTTCCGTGCAACACGGCCAGAACCTTCCCGACATCAACAAAGTGTGGAATGGTTGGGATTGTGTGCATGCCAGCAAATGATAGTGTATATCTACAGCTTCACCTGAGCGAGTTGGTGAATCAAACGTGCGTGGCATTCGCGGGGAGTGCCGGTAGGAAGACAAAGGCCAGAAAGCATGGCCAGTTGTTTTTCGAAGACACAAGCTAGGGCCAGACAAGGCAGATTCTGGCCAGACTTAGGACTGGGAGACCAAGCACGGAGTCTTGTAGACTCACTATTGGATGGCGCCGCAATCCTGTCTGGGCCTTCATAGGTCTTGGCTTCAACAGGAGGTAGACCGGAAAGGGCACCGTGGGCGTGACGTGACGCACATGACAGTGACTAGGCTCGAGGGGCCGGTGCTGACAATTGCTGGGGGTTTGCAGCTCAGCTCGTAGTAGTCGATATTGAAGGGCTTTACGCAGACGATACGATGAAAAGAACAAAGAACACGACCCAAATAGTCGCAAAGAGAAAAGAGCTTCGCTCCTATATGTACCACTCGGCAAGAGGCCAATGGAGCAAGAATCTTCGTTACCTTGAATTTTCACTAAAAAAGGGCCGCCGTTTATGTGTGGCTACGCAGCCCTAAGCCCTCAGTTCGGTGCTGAGGGTGAACTCAATAGGGCGGCAGGAGCAACGTGACAACCTAGAACTAGAGGCAAGAGCGCCTTATCGGAAAAGATTAAGGGAAAGTCTCCGCTTAATTCAGCGCACAAAAGTCGGAGCTAAAAAACGGGCACTCACGATCCAGGATTGTATTTTGCTCCTCAGGACAATGTTCCTATCGAAAAGACGGCCGGCCTCACAGATCTCGGAAGCACGCATGGGCAGGCAAGCAGCGGAGGCCAAACCATCGCCCGGGTACCTGCGTCATTCCGCCATCCGTAATCGATTTCCTCTATAAGCTTTTTATATATTTTTGTCCTACTGGCTATGCGTAGCTACACTACAGGATCCGAGCGTCAAGCAGCCGGGAGCCCCGTGTCTAGGACCAGGGACCCAGGTGAAATAGCCTCTTGCACTTGTCCGGCAGCCCAGCAAGATCGGTACGGTATATGATTGTTACAGGCAGTCCGGCGTGCCATACGGCTATATTCTATATAGTCCAGGGGTTGTGGTGGCCCGCTGGCAACAGCCAACATCTATATCTATATATTCTTCGAGATTAGCCTAATCCCCTCTCCCTGTGCTTTAGATATCCACACTCTCCTCATCACACCCCGTAAACACCTTATGTATCCGCCTGCTGATTGCCTGGCCCACCGTGTCATCCGTCTCATCCCCTTCTTTGTTCTTGACTTTGGCCACCGCCTGCAGCGCCAACGGCCCCTCCCTCTCTAGCCGACGGACTAGACTCTGCACGCTGCTAAACCTAGCTGCTACACCGTATGCCGAAGGCGCCGTAACGCGCACAATCTCCTGCAGCATTTGTACGTACGTATCTTGCGCATTCTCTCCTGTGCGTACTTGGCCTGTCCGCATACAAAACATGGCTGCCGCTGCGTTAGCGGCATCCCGCACCTTTCGGTACGGGACAGTGGAGATGTGCTGTGTGAAAGTTGCAATCCACTGTGCGCTCTCAAGATCGCTATATACATGGTGGATTAGCACATGTCCATACAGCACTTGCAGCTCAAGGAGAGCGTCTTCAATTTTGTCTTCGTCAATATGCGCCGCCGGGGAAGCTGCTTGTTTGCTGCCACCACGAGACCTTGTTGTTTCTGCTACTCCTGCATCCGGGCCTTTGGTCCCAATGACATCTTGTGCGAGCTGCCGATTACGAGACGTTTTGTTCTTGCGCAGCCAGATTCTCAGGCCCACAAGCATATATATTAGCGTATAGCCAGGAAAACAACGTCTCATTTCCTTAACGTGGGCCTCCATATTGTTGCTTTGGTCGCCAAGAATCCGAACCACAAAAGTTTGCGCATCCATGATAACCATTGCATACTTTTCATCTTCGATTTGCGGCTCAATCGGCTCCCAGGACTCAAGGCTTTTGTTGTATCGACTCGTGACGTTTCTGCGCCAGCGGACCACGCGGGGCACGGGGCTTGTCCACTGGGAAGTCTGCACTTTCAAGTTATCAAGCAGTTCTTTTGCTTGCAGAGCTGTCGTTTCAGTTAGATCGACTGGCAGCAACACCATCATCTCAGGCGTTGATATCTTCTTGTCAGTGCGTAGTTTGTTGGCTTCCCCCAGGGCCGCAGCCCGGGCCTTGTCCCGATTTTTCTGTTCTTTGGCTTCGACACGTTCAGCAGCTAGGCGCGCCTTTTCAGCTTCTTTGGCTGCTTTGGCATCCGCTCTAGCAACGCTTTGGGTTACGCTGTGGGCCAGTGCGTTGCTTTCGAGTGTTCCCATTGCCGAGACAGTGCGTGGGAGCTTTGTTCGTGGTATTTGTCCAGGATTTGCCAAGGGCGGGTGTATAGTTCTAGGCAGGGACTTGGCCTTTAGAGACGAAGACAACATGCCGTCGGCGCCCAAGCCAAAATCTTTAGATGGCCGTGCTCGGATGGCGTCCAAGTCCGGGAAATCATTATCAGAGTCTGATCCCAGGTCAATGATTGGCGCGCTAAGGCTCGACTTCAGGCCTGCGTCTAGAAGGCGTGGCAAGGGGGGTGCAGATGGCTCCGGCTGTGAGCTGCTCATGATCAAGTCTGCCATTGCCCGAGAGGATCTCTGGCCGGGGCGAGGTGCGGCTGCATAGTTTTCTTTTCCCAGTAGCTGTCTTGAGGGCTCGGGCGAGCTAGAAAGCGTGATCGGGTCAAAATCTTGCACGTTCCTAAATTCACGTGCAGACACAGAGGTAGTTCTTCGTTTTGAGGAGTGGACTGATTCAGATGGTCTAGATAGTGGCACTGCTAGATTACTATCCACTACAGTTGGGGCGGCCTCGGTCGTAGCTGATGGTGCAACGGGTATATTCGGACCCAGAGGTCTGGGAAACAGGGTGCCATGGGCCGAATTCGCTGTTGCCACCATTGGGGTTTGTGCGCCAAGTGAAGACAGGCTGGCATTTTCTGTCCCAGTCCCAAGCTCCTCCTCAAGACGGAATATCGAGTCGTCATTCCAATCATCAATCAGTACCGATTTCTCGGGCACATCTTCAGCTACGTCTTGGTCAGCGGTGTTTGTTTCACCTACAGCAGGCGCCGTCCTTTTGAGAGGAAACCCTGAGATTAATTTTGGCGGCAGCTGCGGAGTCTGTTTCGGTGGCACTGCCGGCTTTCTTAGATCAATCACATCAGCGGGAATTGGCGACGAAAAGTCGAAGATATCGTCCAAGTCTCTGAGGCTTCCGCTGTGCAGGGCTCGGGCTGAAGCCGGCGTGGCTTTCCCAGGGATTGTTACCTGGCTCTGAGGCCGTCCATGGGGCGCCGGTGGGGAAAAGTGGTGTCTTTTTACAGGGGAGTGCGATGGGCGGCCGGAGTTTGGAGAGAGCGATTTACGCTTCTTGGATTGAATTGGACTAGAAGACACTAGGTCTATGATATTGGCCATTGTGAAAAGCAAGACTAGTCCGCGCAGCCCGATTATGATGAGTTTGTTTATAGAGCCAAGCGAGCAAACGGGAAGGTTAGGAAGCCAAAGCGACGCTGGTGTATTTACTAACCTCAAAGCAAACAAGGCTATCACGGTCTTTATCGCGCCAAACGCGAAGGCCACGCCCTATCACGTGACCGCAGGATGTGCTGACAAAAGTAGTGCACCGGCACATGTTAGTACGTTCTTTTCCCACGGCCGAGGCATCTCAACATGTCTCGCAGAGGACAAAAACAATGCCATTTTCCGATGAGCTCCGAGAATTCTTCTATATTGTCTGGGAAGCTGTCCAGGCAATTCCAGAGGGTAAAATCACATCATACGGACACATTGCTTCGATGGTGGGCAGTCGTGAGCTAAACCCTAATCCTGACTAACACCAGGAACTTGCTGACTCGCCTTATGGAACATTGCAGCAACTCGGTCCAGACAGGTGGGACTGGCGCTGAAGAATCTCCCAACAAACCCGGAGCTTGAGTTCAACACACAGAATGTCCCCTGGCATCGGGTGGTCAATGCAGGGGGCAAGATCTCCGCCCGGTAAGAGGAAGCTCGCCATCCCGGTGATCGGGGACTGTTCCACGATGAAGCAACAGGTGCTAATGCCGGTGGTGCTAGGGCTCGGGAGGGCGCATGCAGAGCTCAAGCAGACGCGCTGCGTGAAGAGGGGGTTCAAGTTGACACCACAGAGATGGGTGAGTTTAAATTGAGTTTCAGTCGCTACGGGTGGTTTCCAACTAGCCTGCCCAGCGGCCAAAGAGAGGCGGCGGAGAGTTCATGACTACGTACGGGAACGGCTTGCATGAGAACAACAAGTAAACAGAGTGTTTTTTGGGGCTTATGAAGTATATTATTGAGAGTTATCCTGGTATAACAATCCATACATACATGCATACCGACAAGACAACAAAACAGGACAGAGTTGATGGAAATCACAGCTATGAAAAAGAAGCAGAGGGTAAGAAAATAGAAGAAATCAACATCAAATTATACTGAGGGCAGTGGCGGCGCCTCAGCACACAAATCGCACATGCAAGGCCAAAAGCGTCAGGAGCAAGGGGTCTTCGGAGCACAGAACTGTTGCCGTTAACCTCGCTCGCTCCTACCGCCGTTCTGCCGAACTGCCACTCTCAAAGTAAGCTAACCCCAGTCTGCTCGTTGATCGCCGTCATCAATGGAGGCAGCATCTGGTATAGGCTGCGTTTCGTATCGTGTCGGTGCCGGAGCTATTGACGCTTCCGCTGCTCTCATTGCCGCCATTGCTACCCGCTTCACCTGTGGTCCACACGCTAGGGCTTTAGGCGAAGGCGATTCGAAGTATGTGCTTCCTGGCGCATCGCGCAGTTTCTTGGCATTGAAATTGTGGATGCGCAGGACCAAACCGGTCCAGCTCGGTCTCGGTGTTCTTCTGGATACGGCTCATGAAAGCATATCTGAGAGGAGATCTCTTCGGTCCTTGTGCTAGATACTAGCACGCGCACTCCGCTTTTGATGGCCGACTGATTTGATCTTCTGCTCAACAGTGCTTGCATCGTTTGAACGCTTAGCAGTGTTTCCAACTAAAAGCACAGCATATTCTTGACTTTGAGCCGGAGCCACGTTGCCTTCTAGCATTTCATCGTCAGGTAGGCCATTCTCACAGTGCTGCTGCGGAACTCAAGAGCCAGCCGTGAAGACTACAAGCTAAAAAGGCTGTAGCTTCTCTTTGGCCATGGCTTGTAGATCCATGACAAGGCCCTGGGGCTTCACGCTGCTCAGAAATCTATTAGTCTGGTGAAGCCTGTTCAGTTATGAGTTCTAACGTACCCAAAACGAACATACTTCTAAAACAGGATTAGCCAGGCCGGCTTTGCAATCTTGATGTCGTCTTTTACGCCCATGCCCGTGATGTGATGGCGAGATACATACCTGGGGCTGCAATCTCGTGGCGAGCCATTTTATCATGAATGTTTAGCAAGTTGAATGAGTGTAGAAACTTATCATGATGCTGTTGAATCTAGAGGAGAATATGCAAGCTAACCATCAGGAGTCAGGGGAGACTTCAAGCCCTAAAATGCCAGAAACAGGAATAGCACAGAACAGAGACCCCTCGATATCTATCTCAGCCTGCTAACATGGTGTCTTTGCCCAAACGCAATTTCAAAGCCTCCCCCATCTCATCAACATTCGCAAGTTGTTTCATTTTGCTCGCAGCATGCTCAAACTTCCCCAAAGTTTCATAGCATGAACGTCCTCAAAGAGGCGGGAAACTCTTAGACAAGCATGTTTTGTACGCTATTACACACGGCAGAGTTGTCTCTAAAAGGCCCCATGATTTGCAGACCTCTATAAAGGGCTCTCAGAACCCGGCAAGGCCTTTTTTGCAACTATTCACATTGACTGGGAGCCGCTCAAGTAGCGCCACTCAAGCTTGTTAGCCGACAACTCAGATTTCAAACTGACGCCAAGGTTTCATTCCGTGGTCTTGCTCAGAGGACAAGAGAGAAGCACGGCTACCCTGGTGGCTGGTTTCTAGGGTGTCGCCATTTCTCTTCCAGTCAATATGTCCATGTGCATTGCTTTCTGCGCCCGATCACAGCTGGGACATGCAAAGTAGGGAGCGTTGCGGAACTCTGCCTTGAGCCTTTGGCGCATAAGCCAGAAAAGTGGTTGGTCATGCTCCAACAGCTGCGAGAGAAAACACGAGCAATGACGACCAAGTTCATCAAGGTCTTGTTTTTGCCTTGTTTCCAGCAGTTCCGAAATGGCGATGGTGGACGAACAAACGGTGTGCTTCGCCCAGTACGGGCGCAGTAAGGAAGCAAGCTTTTGTAGATCCGTTCATGTCTGGCCTTACTGCCACAAGATCGGTTGTTTTCTTCCTGTGCCTACCGTTTACAGTTCATAGATGACCCCTTGCGCATACTCTCCCTCTGTGTTTCGTCATGCTGCCCTTGTTGTTGTATCGCATTTTCTTGCCTCGTATGTTTGCCCTTCTGTGCCGCTCTCCTCCGAATCTCGGTCGAAAACTGTCTTTATCCTTTTGCCATATGTTCACCCCATGTCTGGCCAGCATTTTGGCTGGAACGTTTTCCTAGTCTACCGATACAGACTCGGGAGAAGGACAAAGCAAGCAAGAAGGCTGTTATTTGTTTATATGATTCAGTCAACTAGTGGCTCGCCCCGCATGCCACCCTGTGCATTATCACGAGAGTGCGACTTAGAACTGCTTGTCAGTTCCTGTAGCTCTCGATCACGTCAGAGTATACTGCAAAACAAAGAGATAACAAGCCCTATTACCCACGCCTTCTTAACTGGCCCAACCTCAGGGGAGAGTAAGACCGCTTTCAGCTCTGGGCGGCCAGTAAATCCCGAGAATGAATGAACACCGCTGGGTTTACGGTCAGCGGGATTCATGATTCTTTGTTCTGCCTCTGGAGTTTGTTCTTTTCTTCACAATTGCTAAATGACGACGGATCGCAAACCAGAAACAACCAAAGTACATGTGCCTCGAAGCCCTGCATTCATAGCTGGCCGTCACCCCCAGATTTGGTCCTCGCAATTTGACAAGGACGCCCATTTATATTGATGGGACAAAGCAAGACACGTCCCGCCCCGCCCCTCCCTGTCCGGATTTGGTTTGACGGTGGTATCGGGGGGCTTTATGCATCTGATAAGCAAACTCCGCCTCAAACTTCGGTGTTCCTGGGGGGCGGAGGCGGGAGCGGACGAAGAGTGCCTTTTTTGTGATTTCTGTTGGCATGCGGCGTATCTCTGAGCCGAACAGGATCAGAGAATCAGTAATGCGTCTACGTTGCTGTCGTTTGACCGCTATGAAATGAACCGCCGCAGTACAATTAGTTCCACAATATGTTGTGTGAGAGCGTACAAGTACGATATTCAGCACCAAACTGTATTTTGACTGTACTGTGTCCGGGCCACGTGACTCGGAGGCACTATCCACCCGCGTCTTGCCTGTTACTCTTCCGCTGTTCTGTTGTTTGTTTGCGCTAATGACGATGTTTGGTGAGCAATTACAAAGCAGACGCCAGGGAGACTTTGTTCTGTAGCGTCCTTGTGAGTTGCTGGATTCGCTTTGGTACGAGTCTAATCCGTGTAAGCATCAGCCTCAGACGGAACGATAAATGAATAAAAGACGTAAAATAGCTTAAAGAAAAAAGAACAGTCAGACTGTATTGCCGACTTGCCGACTTGCCGACTTGGCTAATGCTTAGCCTGTTAGGTCTGTCTTGGCCTTTGGAGAATCGGGATAGCGGCAGCAGCAGCGACGCACAAAGCCCAAGCTTCTCCAATGCCTTCAAGCTTTCTCTTGTCTCCAGCAACAATAAACAGCTTACGTTCTACTAGCTGTCATTGGCGGATCTTGAAATCGAGAGGAGGGAAGGGAATGAAAAAACCTGCAGATGTCACTAATCCTAGAACAGCAAACATCCATCAGCCAAGAATCCCTTTAGTGCAGAAGAACGGTGGCTAAAGCTCCGATTTTCCATGGGCTGGGTCGAGCCTTGTGCTAAGGGGCTACCAAGCTAGTAGCGCTTGCTAGATTTTCTAGGGCCCTTCAAAAGAAGAGAGCCACACCCCCTCTCTGACTACAGAGATACTTGCATGGGCGTTGTTGGAAGCGGCTCAACTTGGCAGACTTACCCGATTCTGCCCTTGCCACTGCCCGCTTCACGCCCATAGGAGAAGATTATCATGCAAGGCGTTAGTTAGTACGTCGGAGATAAGAAGAGAGGGAACCTTGCTCAAAATACAGCACGGGAACAGTAAGGGTTTGGTATGAGCTTTGTGCCCGGGCCGGGCCTTTTGTAGCCCAGAGATTGTGGTAGAGAATAGCCATGTCGACGTATTGAAGTACTTTTCTGACTGGCCCCCAGCTTGATGATACTTGGGGCGTGAGAGTGCCTGAGCCGAGTAGCGAAGACGCCATTTTTATTTTAGGCATACCCATGCCAAGGGGACACAGGAGCGCATGAAAGACATCAAAAGAAAAACAGCGGGCAAAAAGGGAAAAGAAACAACAGACGCAGCAAAAAGGAGCGAAGAAAGCAAAACGATATGAAGGTGGGCGATTGGTGGTGGGTGGACCAAGGAGCGCGAGCGTGGACCGGTGTTGATTTCGCGTGCGTCTGCGTCTGCATCTACGGTTGCTTCTGTGTCTGTGTCTGCCTGCGTCTGCGTTGCGTCTGCGTCTGCTTCTGCGTCTGCCTCTGCGTCTGCCTCTGCGTCTGCCTCTGCGTCTGCCTCTGCGTCTGCCTCTGCGTCTGGTGTCTCCGCGTCCTTCCTTTACTCCCATGGCAGAATAGTCATCAACGTCAGAAGTGGGGTCGGGTCGCGCCGGATTTCCTTCACCGCCTTCCCTATTACTGAGCAAGGCAAAATTTTGAGCCCCCTCTTCCACCTAGCTGTAAGCATCGGCACCGATATTCCGACTATGAGGCACGCACAACGGAGAAAAGCTTGCCGACTGCCGCTGTCTTTATGCGCCGGGATCTTTTTGCTATACTGATTAATGCCTAGTGCCGTTATTGACTTACAGCCATCTTGTCTTCTTGTCTGAGCTCTGCTTCTGCCTTCGTCGAGGGCGCGAGGGCGCGACGGCGCGACGGCGCGACGGCGAGAGAGCCACAAGACAAACAAAGCCCGAGGGCTTGACATCACTGGGCCTGCGCATCGAAATGGATGTTATTGTTATTGTGTTATTTTACGTCTACCTACTGTTATTTCGCAGCAATACGACGGATTCTTTCAAGAATCGAAATGGCTGTGGTTTGCTGCGAGCCGTTTTTCTTTTGTCTTTTCCTTTTTGCGGCCCTGGCAGTCCTGCAGTCCCCAGTACGCTTGTGTAGTGGTTAGTGAGTAGTGGTACTGCATGTCTTCTGCTTTGGCTGCCAACTAGCTGGTTTCTGGCTAGCTGGTTTCTGGCTAGTCTCTGGCTGGCGGCTTCTGGCTGGCCTCTAGCCATGTGCTGACTTCGGCCGCCCTATTGTCTAGCCTGACTAGTGAGGCGCCGGGCTGGATCGGCGTATCGGCGTAGAAGGAGGCTAACCACGCCTTCTTTTCTTCTCCTTCTCCTTCCGTGGCCATCCACGGTGTCTCGTGTCTCGATGGCAATTTGCACTCTTTCATGGCCTGCCTAAGCTTTAGCTTAGTGTGCCCGTGCAAACTTAACTGGGGGGGGGGGGACGTGTCTTTTATGTCCCTGTCCCTGGCTGGCCAAGGGCTGCCTGCCTGCGGCTTTGATAACAAATCAAACACGCATACGCATCGCTCACGGACCGGACTGCTTATATCTACATCTGCGTCGTCCTCCCACTTTCTTTTCTGTTGCTTGTTCTCCAGCAGCAAGTTTTCCCTTCTCAGTGTTTTACCGGTCGCTTCATCGACCACAACACAGACAGAGAAGCCCTTTACTTTCTCCTCAACTCCCTCTTTCTTACATCATCTTCCGCCTCTTTTCTTTGTTAATCTTTTCTTCATACCCCCCC
>NETT01000548.1:405-15335 GCA_003449175.1 Ceratocystis smalleyi
TTGGGGCAGTTGTCTTGCATCCAGTCCTTGAAGTCGGCCCTGAATGCGTCGTTTTTCCAGCGTCTGGCCGCCGCCAGAGACATCGTTCTTTCGGGTACCAGCAGGGAGTTGTCTACTTACTTTTGGACCGATGACGTTATTTGGAGTCACTTTGTCCCTCCACAACTCGGCGATCCTCTAGGACCGATGGTGTAGTTGGTTATCACGTTTGTCTAACAATCATTCACGAATGGATGGACACAAAAGGTCGGCGGTTCAAGTCCGCCTCGGTTCAGCTTTTTGCCATCAATGGTAGCATCAACAGTGGCTACTTTGAATCCGAGACTTGTCGCTGTTCTTCTTTTTTTTGTTCTTGTCTTGTTAAATTGAGACAAGCAACTGTCTATTGTTGAAACCTCTTCACAATTATCTGATGGGATAGAAGAAACCCCTGCGACAATAAAGAGAGCCTCTATGCCTCTGAGTCAGACGTCGACAGTAGCTCTTCTTCTTCATCATCATCGTCTACATCTTGATCCGCCAACAGCTCCTGCTCCTGCATCTCGCGCCACGTGCTCCAACTCAACATGCCAAAGGCAATGACAATCAAAAATCCACCCAAAATAGACGACGAGCCCAATGGGGTGCCCGTCAGCATCCAGTCAACAATAGCGACGATAAAAATAGTCAAGAGTGAAGCCACGCTACTAAGGACAGGACTGGTCAGGCTTATCAGGACAAGGAATGAGCCTGAAAAAATGGCATTGGATGCTACCGAGGCCATGACACAGAGGCCGGTATAGCCCGTGGGAAACTCAAACGTCTCTAGCCCCGTAAGGTGCAAGATTGGGAGGGGGAACCACAGAACAAGCATGGTGAAAAGTCCAATGCAGGAGCCGATAGTGTTAGCAAAGATAACACCGCGACCTGGGCTAACTCCTTCAGGGGGACACGCAAGCCTCTTGTATAGCACTTCGTACAAACCGTACAGCACTGATCCGCCACCAATCAGCATGTTGCCCAAAAAGCGATTCGAACGCCCCTCTGTATCGGCGCTGCTTGTGCCACCACCGTAGGCCACAATCAAGACACCAGCAATAGCAATCATCACAGCAATGGATTTGTCAAGTCGCAGCTTTTCCTTGAGCAAAGGCACCGAAAATGCGTATGCGAAAAATGCAGAGCAATTGTAGATAGCCGTCAAATCAGCAGGCGTTGTCATGTTGACAGCGATGTACCACGTTAACCCAGCAATGGTTAGGGCTACGGTAAGTGTAGAGGTAGTACGAACGAGATACGTCCATCCGGTCACGCGGCGATGGGACTTGGAGATGTCGAGGTCCTGGAGCTCGACCATGGAGAGTGTTGAACGCAGGAGCTGCTCGTGGCGCCGCCAAACTACCGGCCAGGGCACGTCAGGCTTGCGCAGACGGATGATGAGGAGCTGGCAGGGCCACAGAAGCGACCATGAGCTGTGAGTAAAATACATCATGCAGTAGGCCTTATTCCAACCGAGATCCTGCTGAATGTACGACGAAAGCTCTGTCTGGATAGTGAACGAGACGAGACTCAGCACCAAAAAGAAGGCGGCATACATGTATTTTGTGCGAGCAGATTCTCGGCGGGCCGACGAGGCTAGAGCTGGACTGCGGCTGCGCATGGAGCTCCTACGGGTGCCAAATTGTGGCCGAGAAAACGAGTTCCTGGCTGGATGAGGATTTGTTAAGTGGCGATCGGAGTGTAGCCGGTCATTTTGATCGGAGAGGAGCGGAGCGGCGGAGTGCTCGCGCTGCAAACTGGCGGTTGGCATTATGGAGCTGGTGAACAGGCGGCGAACCAAACAAGTCAAAAGAAGAAAAAGAGAAAAGAGGTCTTTATCTAGCGCAGATTTGGGTTGTTACTGTTAAATTTGGAGTGGAGCCAAGGCCAAGGCGAGGTTGTGGAAAGTTGTATGAGGACGGGATTGTCGGTCTATCGAGCGGTTTACACATTGACGTCACCGTAGGGAAAGAAGCGACTGGTAAGAGGAAACGGGTTCAATGAATGTGGTATTGGTATCCAAGCCATCTAGACAAGCTGGTTCGGTGAAATAGATGGTGTAAGGAGATTGGTGCTCACGACACAAAAATAAAAAAGAAAAGGCAATAATTTGTTATAGGCACTACCGACAATACGCAAAGATCATCGCCACAAAGAGACGTGCAAGTGCCAGTGCAGGTTGTTTTGTTTGGTTGTTCACAGACGAAAGACTGAAACAGAAATTAAAGAAAAGAACTACTTTGGGACTTGTAGCAGGTTTAGGTTTAATTTCAAATCAGCCACACGTGCCCTAACAGACGCCCCTAGAAATAGGTACACCCAAAAGGCTAAAAGAGGGCAAATAGCCTGTGACAAAGTTGCATCATTCGTAGAATATGTAAACCCTGTATCTCGTGCATATCCCGCATAGCCTTCAGTGGCTCCCAAACAGCGCCTTCTTGGTGTCGTACCCACATTCTATGTTTTTATGCCAGTAAGGCGTGGCATTTGCCTTGGTCAACTCCCATGCCTTCTCTGTAGCCTCTACCACGTCAGCTGGCAAAGGGCCCTTTTCCAAGTTTGTAATGTTCTGATCGATCTGCTCCTTGCTGGAGGCACCAATGATGACGCCATCATTGCCATCTAATATCTTGAGAGCCGAATGATGCACAGTCCAGCGAAGCGCTACTTCAATTAGAGAGAGGCTGTGCTTACTGGCTGCCTCTTCTACCAACTTCATAGCTTCGAAAGTGGTGTCTTTCAAATAACGCCTCGATGTTTCCAGCCAGCCTCACGGGTAAAGGCTTCTTGCAGTCCAGCGACATAGATTCGTGCCGTATCAACTTCGTTGTAGCCACGGGCTTGGAATGTGTCAAGACACTTGTTATGCTCTTCGATATCGGTGATGCGAGCCCCGGCCTCTTTAGAAGGGCCAAAAGTCATCAGGCCCAGAATGATGCGTGGCTTGGTGTTCTGAGCGATGAGAGGCATTTTGAGACTATAGAATCGGACTGAGGGTGGGTCGAATGGTGAATAGGCTTAGGTGTAGGTGCGGGTGCGGGTGCGGGTAGGCTGTAGTCAAATTTTGCGGTGGTCATCAGCTTGCTAGCTTTGTGGAAATGGGCCGTGGGAGGCCAGTTGCTCGACGATCAGGTGGCAAGTATCCAGTCCACTTGAAAGTGCTTTGGAATCAAAATACTACCACGATAAAGCCGGTGAGGCTGTAATATACACAAAAAGGTCGCAATTTTCACAATCAAGGAGGGTGGTCGCCTGTCAACAGAGTAGGAGACGCACGGCATTTCGCCTCATTCCATGTGCGTCTTGCCGACAGGCAGCAGAATATCGCAGTTACACCGCACGCCGATCACTGCCAGCTAGATCTACGACAGCAGCCCGAATCCTCTGTGCTTTCTCCCTGGAAGCCAGCGCACAAAAAGGACCGACTAGCACGATACGCTGTGCTTTTTGTGTCAGTTGGAAAGCAATAAGCTTAGAGCTTCCGATCACCATTTTTGTCCAGGGCCAAAGCAGTGGATCCACCACCCATACAGTATGCCGGCCGTGTCCAGTCCTCCATTCCTCCATCACGTGGATACTCCTGAACTCACACCTACTGTATACTACTATAACTATACCAAACTATCCAGGTATAAAGCCGCACATACGACAGTGCTGTATATACGTGTCTCCAAATCTCCACTCGCTCAGCGCAAGTTCTAGAAAATATTGTCAATTTTGAATAAAAATCATGTCATAACCACAAGTTATTTATTTACATGCCTGCCGAGGGCCTTTCCCTTTGATCCGTCATCATCGTCATCTATTATGGCTCCATCTCTGGCTGGAGGACGTCCTCTACCCCTCCCTAGCCTCCCTGTCAATGCTACACATTAAAATGATCTACCTGTCCGATTTCATAGTAGTAGTTTGCGTTTATTTGAATTCCCTTGTGTTCCCAGCTTGGTGTTTTCCCATAACTATAAAGTATCAATCTATACCCACATCTATCTGGCTGCGTCATTCCAGTCCAGTCACTACCCCGTAACCCTAGCGCCAATTTACCAAACTCCATTTTTAGCCTCTTCACCAGCTGTTAAACCGAGTTGGTACTCGCCGTGCTCCGAAGTCACGCCGTAACTGACTTGTATCTGGCTGACGACCGATCAGGACCGAGAACAACTTCCCCTCATTTTGGACATCTTTTTGCCGCCATAGAACGTAACCGCCACAGCTGCAGGCCAAGAAAGCTGCCCGCCATGAATTTCAACAGCTCCTCGCCGTACCCCGAAGGCGTCATCTCCTTCCTTGACACCGATCTGTACAAGCTGACGATGCAATGCGCCGTCCTCAAGTACTTCAAAGACGTACCCGTGACTTACTCTTTCACTAATCGGACGCCCGAAAAAAAGCTATCGCGGGCGGCTTACAAATGGCTGGATGAGCAGATAAGGAGTGGGTTTCCCCTTTTCTCCTTTCTACAGGCAAATTCACTGACTTGCTTCGGCAGAACTGGGCAACATTAGCCTCACTAATGATGAGCATGACTTTCTCAAGGTCAACTGTGACTATCTCACGCCAGAATACCTGGCCTTTCTCAAGGAATTCCGCCTGCGGCCGCGGGATCAAGTCAAAGTAACCTTTACACCTCTGGATGAAAACGACCCCTCTGATTCGGCACTGGGCGATGTCGAATTCGCCATCCGGGGCACGTGGTGCGATACCATCCTCTACGAGATCCCTATCCTGGCGTTAACGTCTGAGGTCTACTTCCGCTTCATGGATAAAGACTGGGACTACGAGAACCAGGAGCAAATTGCATATGAAAAGGGTATGCGTCTGTTAGAAGCCGGCTGCACTACTTCCGAGTTTGGAACCCGTCGTCGCCGTGACTACCATACGCAGGCTCTGGTCTTCCGGGGTCTTGTCCGAGCCAGCAAAGACGCTGAAGCCAAGGGCTTCCCTGGCAAGTTGACGGGAACGAGCAATGTACACTTGGCCATGCGCTTTAACATTCCCCCTGTTGGGACGGTGGCCCACGAGTGGTTCATGGGCATTGCCGCTATCCATGGCGACTACACCACTTCCACTGAAATGGCCCTGCGACACTGGGTTGGCGCCTTTGGTGGCCGTCTTGGCATTGCCCTGACTGACACCTTTGGCACCCCTGAATTCTTGCGCGCATTTAGCCTCCCGGTCAAGAACCCTGATGGCTCAGAGAATGACAAATTTCGTGGACCAGACGGGAAGCTCAAGACATATGCTGATGTATTTGCTGGCGTTCGTCAGGACTCCGGTGATCCAGCCACCTATGTTAAGATACTGTCCGACTATTTCAAGAAGGCTAACATCGCGGAAAAGAAGCTTATTGTGTTTTCCGATTCTCTCAACATTGAACGCTGTATTGAATACAAGAAAATCGCCGAGGACCATGGCTTTATCCCAACCTTTGGTGTTGGCACCTACCTGACCAATGATTTCGTACACCGGTCCACGGGCACCAAGTCAACACCTATGAATATTGTCATTAAGCTGAGCTCTGCTGGCGGCAGACATGCCGTCAAGATAAGGTTAGCACTGCCCGCCCTTTCTTCTGCCATTCTCCGCCCGACATGTGCAACAGACAACTAACCAATACTGCATTCAATAGCGACAACTCCGGAAAGAACACTGGCGACGAAGAAACGGTCCGCAAGGTCAAGGAGCAGATTGGCTATGTCGAGAAGGAATGGAAAGACGGCGACGAGTCGTCACGTTGGGGGAAGGATGGCGACAAGGCCTAGGTTTCTGGTGCATGCCTCGGCTATCTAGCCTTTCGCTGTATTGTACACAGCATACTACGACTATGTCTTCTTCGTGTTCTCCATATCTAAAATACATTTGACCTTGATTTACCCAGCTTGTCGTGCCATCTCAGTGCAGCGCACAACTATCCACTGTCCAATGCAGATGGAACAAGACGGGCAAATAGACACTGGCACCTGACGGCAGCTGCCGCGCAACTCGGACTAGCTAGCCAATTGCTTTTCCTGTGGCCCCAAACCGCCGTCTGTCCTCTCTAGAACCAAGCAGTCTCACAGCGCAAGACCTTATCGCCTACTCAGGGTCCGCGAGCTTACCATGGCCCCGGCTACGTTTGCGCAAGCTTTGCCACAGTCTGCCCGTTCAGAGGTGCTAGAGTGGACTTTCCCCAAGCCTTTCAACCAATTTGTCTTGACTGGCCGGTCAAGGGCTGGGTGGCACACCTCGTTCATAATTCCCCAGTTAGACTTGGTGCTCGACGTTGGTTATGTCGTCAACAAGGCTCGCCCAAACCAAGTCTTCATTACCCATGGCCATACAGACCACTCCGGCCGTGTGCCAGTCTTCATCAGCCGCACTCGGTGTCCCGACATATACTGCCCTGCCGAGCTCAAGTCTGCTATGGATGCCTATGCGATGTACAGTCGTGTGATGAATGAGGGTGGGAACGTGGGTCCGTGCAAGCCAGAGGATGGCGAAGACCAAGGCACCGGGAACGATAATGATGTAGAAGGAGAAAATGACGGTGACGATGGCAGAGGGCCGCCTGGGCCCAAGTGGCTCGACACACATGTCTCGTTTGGCATGAAAGACGGCGATGTCGTACCGCTGCGAAAGATCAAGTCGGACGTGGTGGCCACAGCCTTCAACTGCGACCATACAGTCCCGTGCATAGGCTACGTGTTTTCACAGATAAATAACAAACTGAAGCCTGAGTACACGGGTCTCAAGGGCCCCGAGCTCAAGAAGCTACGCCAGTCAGGGGCCGAGATTACAGCTCCGGTGAAGGCAAACATTTTCGCCTTTTGTGGCGACACGACGACAAAACCACTAGAGGCCGAGCCACCGTGGCTCAAGGATGGAATTCCGGTTGTCATCGTCGAATGCAGTTTCTTGTACCCGGAACACATTGCCCAGGCACGCAAAACGAAGCACGTCTACTGGGGCGATATTGAGCCTATTATTAGAAAATGGCCCAAGACCACGTTCGTGCTCATGCACTTCAGCCTGAGATACACGGACAAGGAGATTCGGGACTTCTTCTACAGCATGGAGGATGCACCAGCTAACATGGTCATCTGGTCGGATGGGTGCAGAGATGACGATATTAATTAGCAAGCGACGACGACGGACGACTAGAGAAGGAAACACGAAGAAATAGCGCAAGACATGTATGAGATGATTGTGTACGAGCCGGTGGTGAATACAAGGAAACATCGAAATATCATAAATATCGACATGTATTCCACGCACGTGATCTTGCATGTGACCGAGGTCCGAAAGTGGCCAAATTGGTGACCCAATTGGTGACCCACCAAGAGCAGGAAAAGCGCTGGAGTACACCCAGACGCGCTTGAAGACGCGTCGTTCTCGCGTGCATGCGATTGAATTATTGAATCCCATCACAACCTTTTCGACTCGCATTGTAGCTGTACGTAGACAGCATCGTGGTCTTCAAGTAACCTTGGCCCTTTCTCTCTATCACAGAAGCTCTCTAGCAGCTCTATCTCTATATTTGACCCCTGCCTTGCCTGCGCGTGGCTTCTCTGGATATTTTATCTTTACTCTTTTTTTTTTTTTTTTTACTTTGCCTTGTTTGCTTCTCGTGGTCAATCAAAGGAAACACTCGCCCAGCAAGTTCATTCGGCATGGCAGCCAAATCCTATGATGGTATCTACAGTGCCACCTACAGCGGTGTACGTGAAATCAACCCCTAATCTTCCGTTTTGATGTCTATCTGACGGGCGGGCGGTCGGTCCGTATTGGCGATCCTCAAACCTTCGTGTGCTCTTTTGCTGACTATAGCCTGCCTATCCCGTCTTCGATCTCTAGATTCCCGTTTTTGAGTTCCTATATGGCCCCGAGCTCAAGGAGAGTGTGATGCGACGGCAGATGGACAACTGGATCAATGCTACACATATTTTGAAGGCTGCTGGCTTTGACAAGGTGAGTTCGCGAGCTACTGACACCACAATTACACAGGAACAATGACTAATCAGGCTGGTGCGATTTAAGCCGTCACGAACCAGAATTCTAGAGAGAGAGGTCCAAAAAGATACGCATGAAAAGATCCAGGGCGGCTACGGAAAATACCAAGGGACCTGGATCCCCCTCGAGAATGGCAAGATGCTAGCGATACGGAACAACACATACGAAAAACTTGCGCCCATCTTCGAATATGTCGGCGGCGATGAACCTCCCCCCCCAGCACCGCGACACACCAGCAAGCCGAAACAGCCAAAAAGGCCTGCCGGTCCCAAATGGAGTAGGTCTCTGTCTCGTTCTCAGCTTCTGTGCAGATGCTGCCATGGCTGCTGTCGCTAGGAAAGTAACTGGCCGTACTAACTAACTTGTGCAGAGGCTACAGCCCCGGCAGCAACCCCGCCAGTTGTGACACCGATAATCCCTTCACCAATCATCGCCCCTCCGCCTGAAGTGGCTGTCGATACAATGGACATGATCCGCGAAGACGACATCCCAGACACTGCAACAGTAGTCTCAGTGCCATTTGCAGGAGATGACGAGCGAATCGAGCCATCACAGCCCGGAACCGGCCACCGAAAGCGCAAGCGGGACGAGAACCTTGACTTTATACGTCAACAGCATGCAGTCTATGGCGACGAATTGCTGGACTACTTCCTGCTTTCGCGCGATGAAAAAACGGGCAAGATGGCGCGCCGCCCTGACCCGCCGCCAAACTTTCAGGCCAACCACACAATCGATACAGACGAGAATACCGCTCTTCACTGGGCCTGCGCTATGGGGGACATTGAGGTTATCAAAGAACTCAAGCGGTTTGGTGCATCGCTTGATACCAGGAACTCGAGGGGGGAAACGCCCTTCATGCGCTCGGTTACCTTTACCAATTGCTTCGAGCGAGACACGTTTCCCGCCGTAATGAAGGAGCTTTGGGAGACTGTGAACCTGAGAGACATCACTGGTGCTACTGTCATCCACCACGCAGCTACGCTGCGGAACGACAGAGTCACCGGGCAATCGTGTTCAAGGTACTACCTGGACCATATTCTAAACAAACTCCAAGAAACCCACGACCCTGCCTTTGTCCAAAGCTTGGTTGACGCCCAAGACAATGATGGGAACACGGCCATTCACCTCGCAGCTAAGCGCAATGCGCGGAAGTGCGTTCGCTCTCTAATTGGACGCAACGCCTCCACAGAAATACCAAATGTCGAGGGCATAACAGGCGAAGAGATGATCAAGGAGCTCAACTCACGGACCAAGGACAAGGAGCGGGTGCCACAGCGGTCGTCGTCTCCGTTCGGCCCAGACTCCCAGAACCCATGGCTTGCCATGGACAGGTCTAACAAAAAGCTCGGTGCCACATACCAGTCCACCGCGGCCAAGACAGTGCACTCGAGTATCACGCCGCTAATCTTCGAGAAGCTGCAAAGCATGGCACACAACTTTGAAGATGAGTGGTCCGAAAAAGATCAGGCGGAAAAGGAAGCACGACAAATCCTTGCCAACACCCAGACCGAGACCAGCATGGTCAATCAGGAGATCCAGACGCTGGAGTCACAACTAGAGCCCGATGCCGTCGCCGCCAAGGTCATGGACGAAGCTATGCGCGCGCGCCACGAGCTTCTTGAGCTCGTACGCCATCGTAATGGTACCCAGGTCCAGGCTACTGTCGACCAAGAGCTCAAACGAATGGGCAACAGCGAAGCAATTACAGCTGATGATTCTGTTGAGAGCAAGCAGGAGCTAGCCCGCAGCCTAAGCCAGGCCATCAAGGAAGAGGCTCAGGCGGAGGCCGACTATGTCGACGCGCTCAGTATGGTTGGTACGGGCGAAAAGATTGAAAAGTACCGGCGGCTTCTACGCAACTGTCTGGATGCACAGGACGCAGGCGTGCTGGATGAGAATATCGACGATTTGATCGAAATGATGGAGGAGGACGAGCAGATGATTGGCCCCGGCATGGTTATGCCGGAAGGCGGCGAACGGATGGACTTGGTTGGGCTATGAAACAGACAGGCTCACTCTATTCTACCATGCTCTGTTGGATTCTCTCCTGCTCTACCTACCGGGCGGCATTTTCATTTCCTCTACCAACCCGAGGTTACTTCTTCCAATCCCTTTTCTTTTCCTTTTCTTGATGTCCTCGTTTCTTGATCTCTCTTTTCCTTTCTTGGCTTTTGTTTCTATGGGTTAATCTAAACGTAACAGCGATGTATAGGACTTTTCTTTTGGTTTTCCTTGTTTTGACTACATATGATATCTGATCTCAACCCTTCTTAACCATCGGCGGCCCAGTCATATCAGTATTTCATCCCGTCCAGCACATCTTCCTT
The DNA here is from genome assembly GCA_003449175.1 of Ceratocystis smalleyi. Classification (NCBI taxonomy): domain Eukaryota; kingdom Fungi; phylum Ascomycota; class Sordariomycetes; order Microascales; family Ceratocystidaceae; genus Ceratocystis; species Ceratocystis smalleyi. Next base: position 10,740 of record NETT01000548.1, read on the forward strand.
TCATCCTGGTGCTAGTCTAACCAGCTTTCATCCCGTCAGAAGAGCCGCCAATATAAAAGGCGTTCTCGCTTTTGGACACTCCTTGGCTCGATGTCATGCCATAGGCAATACGATTCATGGTCTTCAAACGCCGACTCAGCTGCCTTTTTTTCTTTGTTTCTCGCTCGGCTCAACCCACATCCCCCTCCCTGGTTTTGCAAACTTCTTTGCCTGCCTCCATCAAGCACCGCAATTGTGGCTCGTCATCACAAATCCGTCCCAACCAGCCACTCTCCTCTCTTCTCGCTCCCCACACTAGCCCCGGCCCTTCCGCCCACACCTGACCTTACGCTAGCACCCCAGGCCGGGGCCTCATCTGCTGGGAGCAGCAGGATTGGACCAGTATCCTCTGAGCCCGAGTCTCCGCCTACAAGTCATCCTCGGGCTCCGGTATTTCCACCAGGCTCACAACCTCTCTGGTGCAATCCATTGAAGAGGCGCAAGTTCTCGCGACGTCACCCTGGCGGGCTACGGCTCACGGGCGAGATGGGCCGCAAGCTCCGCCAGGCTGTCGCCCAGGCTCGTCTCCAAAGATACAAAGAACAGCAAGAATCCAGAGTCTGTGAGGCAAGAGAATGCGAAATCAGGGCCCGCCTTGAGTACATTCGCATTCGAAGGGCCTGGGCGGCCAGTGGTCTGAGGGGAGATAGCCCGCAAGTCAGAAGCCTCAATCCCCTGCTTCCTGCTTCCGCCACCACGAGTACCCTGTCTCGCCACAGCCAGCTCCCCGAAAACCTGCCTTTGCCATTGCCACAGGCCATGCCACCACTGCTGCCTAATTCCACCACTGGTGCCACTACGTCGCAGGAGATGGAACCTCTAGAATCTGCGGCCGGCCGAATGCCAGAATTGTCGCCAATGTTTCCCATAATACCAGCAGCCTATCCTCGACAGGCGGAGGCCCCAATGCCTGAATCGTCTTTCCGGCGCTTCAGCGGACCACTCCCAAGCCAGTTTCCAAGCCGTCCTCGGCCCGGGCCTTTTATATCCCCGCGTTCTTCGCATTTCCCGCTGCAGTCGTCAGATGTTGTGCAGGGCGATCCAATGTCCATGCCAACGGACCAGCCCCATTTAGCCATCGATACTGAGCTCGTCCGCATACGACGCAATGAGCCAGTGAACGCTTGCTCGCACTGGCCGACCCGCGCCGAGATGCCTCATTGGAATAACAAGGAGAACAGCCACACATTTTCCAGTCAAGCGAGTGCTTGTGATGTCCCACCAGAGATTGGTAATGACAATACAGACGAGTTCCAAGATGACTTGTTCCCGGATATACTTGATGAAACTCCAGAAGCCTGGAAATGGCCGTTAGGGAAGGGGCGGTAACATAGGCTAGAGAACAAAATAAGGATACTTATTCACAGAATTATCAAAGAGGATCACCGAATGAGCGGGATGGTTTGATGAAGCAGTTTTGGAGCAGCTGCATGCATGGATGTACGCATGTTGATGGAGGCTTGAATGGCGGTGGATGCCCAAGATAGAACCTACGATGCTGAATATGTGCACATGCATGTGCATGTTCCATCTCGCTTGACTTTTTTTTTTTTTTTTTCTCTTTTTTTCTTCAGGCTTGGAATTCACGCGCAGGCTACTACGAGGCCAGGCTCCAAGACGAACAGGCTACTTGAGTGCGTCTCATGTCGTGTCCAGTCCGTCAGCCATCCGACCATGGAAAGTATGGGGTAAGCATGTAGAGATAGATACTTGGGCATGCTTTGAGAAAACGCCCGGTCCCACACCTACAGTATCAAGCTTCTCGTATAGCATATAGACGTGGGCTGATAGATTTCTATGCTCTTGAGTCTGATGCTGACACTCTCTGTACATATACTTATGTGTGGCTATGTATCGATACGAGGAAGAAAGCAAAATACCGTGCACCAAAAGCAAAGTCCCGTCTTGTCACATTCGGGGTCCTATGCCAGTTAGATCCTAGTTAATGGTGTTTCATAGTGTAAGCAAGTCCTTTCGATGTGTTAGCCATACAGTGTGCTTGCTTTTGTGCAGTAAGACAAGTGGCACCAAGCAGGAAGAGTCTGGGGTCTGCTATATGAGGAGCCCTAGAACCAAACAATCGCGTGCAGTTGAAGCTGTGCCGCCGAGTTGTGAGTTGAAGTGAGATAGGGCTGCATTGACAAACGACTTGACGTTTTCCGAGGCAAGGAACAGCCAGCCAATTAAATGGCGCATGGGGCTGGTGGTCTATTTACTTTGGTTGTTCTAAAACAGCCAATACTCGGGCAGAGAACCAACGGATGCTTCTGAGAGTCTATTCCGTGCCAAGGGTGCTGAGTGTTTGCGTGTAGTCGTCAATCAAGAAGAGAGGGAGAGAAACGGAGCGGAGCATTGGCTCTGCCCAGAGATTTATGGCATATACATATACGCACATATATGTCCCTTGCATCCCTTCGTATTGGAAAATCTCGGCAAATAGTGCTCCTGGCCAGGTATAAGGCGGCAATCAAAAGAGGGGAAATGGACAGTCCCAGGCTTGAGGATGTGGACAGGCGTCAAGGTAGACCTGTGCCATCGAGGGGGATTGCAACGAAGCCAGCACAGCTCTTTGCACTGCGGGCCGAGTACAGCTGAAATTGCCAATAAAGCAGCAGCAGCAGCAGCAACAGCAACAGCAAACACCCCTTCTACGCTCTGATCCATGCATAGAACCGCATCGCGACGAGCAGAGCTGGGCCACGGTGGTTGCGTCTTGTCCAACATTTAACAAAGGCGCATGCCATACTTACACAAGTGTTTGTTCAAGTACCCATATGCATGCGTAGATGCCCATATACATACATGCGCTACTGACATGCGCACATACGTATATGCATGCAAGCCCTGCGAATCGGCGGCTAGGTTCCTGTGGCGATAAAGACTCGAGACACACAGACACAGCATCACCCAGGCATCTACTCAGACACTTGCCCAGACCTGCACGCACACACCCACGACCATGCAAGTCCAGCTCATACATACATTGATTTTCCTAATTAGTGCACGGTACGATGGCTATCCGAGGCCTCAGGCTCAGAGATAGGCGGTTTGCTCTCAAAACACCTTGCTTTTTTCCCTCCGACCAAGGTCAAAATCGGAGGGGGATCAGGATGAAGCTGTTTAATGATGTCAACAAGCAAGCCCCAGGCCTTCTTTAGTAGCTGAACTTTATGCAGGCCTCATCCTAGGATAATGCATGCATGCATGTACGTGCGTTAATGAATGGCACGGCTTTTTTTAGTCCGTAGACAGCTTAGTCTGTCAAGTCTCCCTTCCCTTTTCAAGGAGCGAGTAGCGAAGGAGATATATAAGACTTGCCCGTTCAAGTATAAGTTTGTCGCGATCAATTCTGAAGGGGGGAGGGGGGGGCAGCGCATTTGCTCGCGTGACGTAGTTGGTCATATGGGGATATTCCAGCCCTTCGCCATGAATGCCCAGGCCGGCCGGCCGGTCTTCCTTGCCGTTTAATTCACAAGAGTAAGCCTCCCTGGTTTCCCCTTATATCTCACGCAAACGAATAGTAGCCGCGATAGCGACAATGTTCTATTCTTGGAGTCGAGTGCAGCCTGGCCGACCTTGTCCTTGCCCCATTTCGCTGTCCTGAATCTTAGACAGACCAATCTCAAACGACAAGGCTGTATGTAATCCATTCTAATTAGCATGTTACCTGTTGTTACTCCAGCTTACCTAGGAAGGGGAAGGGGTTGAGTACAGGGCCAGATGGTCAATGTTCCAGAAACAAGCCAGAGTAAACAAGAATTAGGGGCAATGGTGGTGCGATCTCAGCTAGTGACTTGAACACGATTGTCGTTTAAGTATTCCGCCAACAAAAGCACGTAAAACACAGCGAGACTAAAGCACTCCCGACTTGTTCTCGCCGCCCAAAAGCCCGCTTCAATGGGACGCCAAGACGTTGAGAGTTGAGACCAGCCTTAGTCTGACGCCCCATTTCCCGCCCAGCACACCTCTTTCGCAGCCAATAGCGGCTCGTTGGTTGTCTCGTGCGTTGTCTTGGAACACCAGAGTCACGACAAAAAGCAGCGAAAAGATGCCACCGGTTGTGCCGGCTGCTGCTTTGCTAGGTGCCGGATGCTGGTTGTGCAACTGCAAGAGACGATTTTGTTTGTCCCTTGAGGACAAGAGGGTATGGGTATTCGGACGCCATGAAAGACGCTTTTCGGATAGATGGGCTACAAGACATGTGCATGAAAACTAGAAATTGGTTGGCTCACGATGCTATGGCTGGCTGGCTGGCTACCTGCTCTGCATGCTGCAACCCTAAGACCCCGTGACCTAAAAGTTATTGTGTGTCGAAGCCCTAGGTTCCAAGCAAGCTGAATAGTGGGTCTAGCCGCTGACAAAGCTGCTGCTCGAAGGCCCGATATATGCAGCCTTTTTTGGAGTCTTTTTTTTACGACTGGTCAGCGAGCAGACAACTAACCTGCCCTAAACAGCTAGCACCAGCCTACTCAATCCTCCAGCAGAGCATGACCTTGACTCGGACGTCACCCTTACCTCCAGGATCCAACTCTCCCTCCTACAACCCTCGGGGGGGTA
>NETT01000549.1:0-15290 GCA_003449175.1 Ceratocystis smalleyi
GGGGGGGGGTAGCCTGGTTGATGAGGCGAGGCTAGGAAGGGAGCTTCTAAGTTTGGTACGCACCATCTTCAGAGTATTCTCTGACAACCTCCATGATACCAACAATGCCAGGCTCTTTGGTGTTGGAGTGGTAAAAGAAGGCCTTGTCTCCGTAGTTCATAGCTTTGAAATTATTGCGTGCTAAACGAAACGTTAGAAGCCCCGAGACGGCAGAAACGGAAACGAACCATCGGCTGGTTATCCGGCGCGCCAGGATGCACGAAAGGAAAAGAAACGGGACTGCATACCGGCATAGTTTCGGATACCTATTAACACCAGGGTCAGCGAGCGGTCTACTCTGATAGGCATCACTACCTACCAAGTTTCAAAGGCTCAGCGCCCGTCTCGGTAACTTACCATCCCAAGGCTCCGGCTTCTTGCACGCCCGCAAATCATCGATTGAGAAACGCACGTCAATCCCGTTCTCGTAGCGGGTCTCGGGCTCGGCTTTCATGAGGAAATACCATTCGCCATCGTGTCGCTCAATCTCGGCGTTGACTTTTGGCAGTGAGTCCGGATCTGGGTCTGCGTCCGAGTTAGCCAACCCTTGATCTGAGGTCGATGAAGCGCTTGGCTTGGCTTTGGCTTTAGGCGCCGCTGTTGCTTGTAAAGCGGTCTTTGGCTTAGGTGTCTGCGGCTTCTGCTGCTCTTCTTCTGGCTCTCCATCTGAAGCGCCCGGCAATTTTCGCTTTGGTTGTCTGGGCGCTCTTTTGGTCGCATTGTAGATGGGAGCAGCAACAGTAGTATCCAGGCCTCTTAACCGGGCAGAGGCTCGTCTCTTTGGTTTCTGCTCCTCGGTACTTTCCGTCCGCGTGGCTGCGCGCTTCCTAGCCATGGCGAAAAAGCGTGGACGTGTCTGGTTGCAAGGCAGATGAAGGCGCACAAGTTGCTTGTCCACAGAAACCGTTGATATTCGCATGGCCCTTGATCTCTGGGGGGGCGCCCAGGCGCGTAGTCGCGATCCCAACGTCAAGCCCCACATTTAATATAAATTAGGGTCTACGGCAAGACAAGGACATGCGCTCCAAGGGAGAGAGAGCGCTTCGAAGCTTGTTTCCTTTCGGAGAAAAGAAGGTTTAAGTAAGCTACCGATCGTCCAGGATTTGGAGACTTTGTTTCTTCTCATAATGCTCTGCTTACTTGCCGGGTTAACTCCGGCTAAGCTTAGGTGCCATTGCTCCAAGGCCCACCTCGACAGCAGCGCATAGATGCGTCCTTCTCGGGCTCAAGCTTTATTTACGGGTGTAATGACGTAGATGGCTTACGTGACGTATCCTGCTCTCCGTATATGCAGGGCAGGGTGGACCTTCGCTTCTTCACTAGAGCTACTGGCAGCCTATCTCCAATACACATGGACGTGGCTGTCTGATCGCCCTGAAGTTGGAGTACAGGCGGCAAGAACAACCTAAAATTGGAGTTTAGTCTGCCCTGATAATGAGTGAGACTATGAGACACAGACAGAACCATGTGAGGTAGCTCATTCCGTATGATATATGACAAAGGTCGCCCTCCGGTTCGCAGGTGTCTTTGTTTTCCTCCCAGTCTACCGCTTATATCGAGCTTACGTGCAACCCCAGATCTACCTTGGCGTGCATTCCAGGTTCTCCGCGTGTTCTTATCTGTTGGGCAACATAGTCTCACCGCCGCTGCTGATCTTATCGCCTCTCCTTCTCTGTTACCATTAAACCCAACCTGTTGCCATGTCACCTCTGGCTGAGCGGCTGGGAAGCATCCTCAACCACCTTAGGGCCGGATCCGGCACCGACGACTTTGAGCACAAGCACAATCTGCACACGCTTTCACCCACCTTCTTCCTTCCGCGAGCTGCAGCTATCGAGCCCGATGCCGAGGCCATCGTGCACCTGACACGGGACAACCAAGTGTTGAGGCGTTCATACCAGGTTTTTGCCGGCCGAGCCTGTGGCCTAGCCCATTTCTTCCTCAAGCATAGCTTGAAGCGAGTTGGCGTGCTGGCACCAAACACCCCGGCCTTTCTTGAGTGTATATACGGCGTTGTGGCTGCTGGAGGCGTCATTGTGCCAGTGAATTACCGACTTAAGGAAGACGACATTGCGTACATTTTTGACTTTGCAGAGGTGGATGCCATCGTAGTTGATGATGAGTACAAGGACCTTTTGGGCGCGTACATCAAGGCCCATCCCAAGACCAGAATAATCGTCGACTTAGTAAGCTCTTTATGACAACGAATGCCAAGCGATGCCCCCAGCTAACGAGAGCTTCAGGATACAGCAACCGCAGAAACAGGACAGTGTGGGCCGTACGGTGAGGCCGTGCTGGAGGGCATGGAGTTCGATGCCAAAAACGGCAATGAAGGCTGGGGCGGACTAGAGGCTCAGTGCAAGGACGAGGAAGACATGATTGCCCTGCCATTTACATCAGGGACGACATCTCGGCCCAAGGGCGTTATGCTGTCGCATCGAGGAGCCTATCTCGCAGCCATGGGAGGCATCGTCGACAATGGGCTGAACGTACAGGACAAACGCTGCAAATATCTATGGATTTTGCCCATGTAAGTGTAGCCCTACTGGGCCCGCCTCCTTGCGTGCACCTCTATCCTCTAACTAGAAGCCTCTAGGTTCCATGCCATGGGATGGACATTTCCCTGGAGCGTAACCGCAGTCCGTGGCACCCACTATGGTTTACGGAAAATTGACTATCCAGTGATATGGAAAATATTAAAGGAAGAGGGCATCACGCACTTTTGTGCCGCGCCCACAGTCAACACACTCCTGTGCAATTCGCCCGAAGCTGAGCGGCTCCCACGCCCCATAAGAGTTGTGGTGGCAGCAAGTCCGCCAACGGCCCACCTATTCCAACTAATGGTACGTGTAGCTCTAGCGCCATGAAAAGTCTGAAGCGATAGCAGCGTAGAAACCAAAGACTAAAGGGGAGCACCCCACGACAGAAAGCTGCCGCCTACTGACATACCCCATGCCTATCATAGACCAGCCTCAATCTTCTGCCTCGCCACGCCTATGGCATGACCGAAACATACGGGCCGCTAACATGCTGCTATGAGCTACCGTCATGGGACGAGCTCCCCGAAAAGGAGCGGTTTGCGCGCATGGCACGCCAGGGCCATGGGTTTGTCACCAGCCTTCCCATTCGTGTTGTCAAGACAGACCAGCCCGAGGGTGTGCTAATCGACGTAGCCAAAAACGGCGAAGAGATTGGCGAGATTGTGTTTTTCGGTAACATTTGCGCCAAGGGCTACTACAAGGACCCAGCAGCCACACGCAAATTGTTTGCTGGAGGGGGCCTTCATAGCGGCGATCTGGCTGTGTGGCACCCAGACGGCAGTGCCCAAGTGCTAGACCGGTCCAAGGACATCATCATCTCTGGTACGTACGCGAAGTAGCAGGCAGCAGAACACCCCACTAACACGCAAGACCCAACAGGCGGCGAGAACATCTCGTCTGTTGCCCTTGAAAGCATGCTTGTCGAGCATCCCTCTGTCCTTGAGGCTGGCGTAGTAGCCGTCCCTGACGAGCACTGGGGAGAACGGCCCAAGGCATATATTACACTAAAGCAGGGCCGGCATGTCGACAAAGCCGAGTTCCTGGAATGGGCCCGGAACCACACGGGCATCAGCAAGTTTATGGTGCCGCGCGAGGTAGAGATGGTTCCAGAGCTTCCCAAGACAAGCACAGGCAAGATCCGGAAAAACGTGCTAAGAGAATGGGCAAAGACGGGCGTGAGCGGGGAGGAGAAGTAGAAGAGGGAAAGGGATGCAAAACAGAAGGAACCAAACAATCCAACGGCAAGTTATATTGTAGTGATGCAGAGCAATAAACGCCAGAGCGCACCGTAGCACACCGCAGCACACCTTGCCATACTGGCCAGCAAAGGACGGCGTACAGTACAACCGCGGCAGACTTTCCACGCCCAGTAGACGTAAACATACTCACATCAAGTCAGATAGAGTACTGTATAGCACACCATAGTTGTACTGGTGCGACTTGCTCTCGAAGCCAAGCTATGTTGCCAAGGTGACAAAGCGTCAAAGGCGGTGAACAACCCACCCTTTTCTGCCGCTTCCTTCCCCAGCTTAAGTGCCAAACCCTAACCACCAAACGCGTTATCTTCGCCTGCAGCCGCGACAAAGAGGCAAGTAGGAAAAAGGCCGCCAGAGCTCAGTTAGGGTTGCGCCGATCAACTTTAACCCTGCCAATTTTCTACCATGTTGACTCTTCATTTTCTTCATTGCCCTTTGGCATCTTCGCCATGAGCTCCAACTCTTGATCGTCCCACCATCGCCGTGCTGCCCTTTCTATCGCGCTACTTCAATTGACTAAAGCTTGCTCCGTCCCTCCCTGCTACCGTTGATTCTCGCTGCTGATTTGTCGCGCTGCCCGGCCCTACAATTTCTCCCTACTCAACCCGCGATCGCGATAGACCGGCCTAGTCCTGTGTCTTAAAAGCCGGCATCATGTCTTTGTAAGTGGCTATTCTTTCCTTCAATCTTGAGCCGCGTCTGCTCTATTTCCCCTATGCGCGCGCCAGGCAATTCAAGACGCCTTTAGCCCTAGTTCCGGCAGTCACGGGCTGGCCAATTGCGGGGTGTCTTTCGCATACAAACTTGATGCGTCTCCTCAAATGCTAACTGGCTTCGTTTTACCCTTCTCTCTTGTATAGTGAGAGCTTCGACAGCATCTATCTCGACCTGTCGTCCGAAGCCGGGAAGTGCCGCTTCGCCAAAGACGGCTTCGGCTGGAAACCCTCCTCGGGCGGCGATACCTTTACTCTGGATAACACCCAGATCGGTGCTGCGCAATGGAGCAGGGCCTCTAAAGGCTACGAAGTAAAGATCCTGGACCGAAATTCCCGCATTATTCAGCTCGATGGATTTCTGCAGGAAGACTATGACCGTCTAGTCAAGATTTTCAAAAACTGGTACAGCATTGGCCTTGAAAACAAAGAGCACGCGCTGCGTGGCTGGAACTGGGGCAAGACAGAGTTCACCAAGGCCGAACTCACGTTTAACGTCCAGAACCGCCCCGCTTTCGAAATCCCCTACTCCGAAATCAGCAACACCAATCTGGCCGGCCGCAATGAGATCTCTGTCGAGATGTCTCTACAAGCAGACAGCGAAGACAACGGGGCGCCCAAGCTTGGCGGTGCTCGAGGCAAGGGCAAAAAGGCAGGGGCTGGCAAAGACCAGCTCGTGGAGATGCGCTTCTACGTGCCTGGAATGGCTAGTCTGAAAAAGGTTGGCGAGGACGGCGAGGAGCTGGAAGAAACCGAAGAGAAAAGCGCGGCCGCACTCTTCTACGATACGCTCATGGAAAAGGCCGAGATTGGCGAGACTGCGGGCGATACCATTGCCACATTTCTCGAGGTGCTACACCTTACTCCCAGGTATGTTTTGATTCTCCTCGATTCTCCTCTGCTGCTGCATCCGTGGACGGCGCGTCAGCTTGGCGCAAAGACGCCTTGATCCAGCATCGGTCAAGCTAACCAAGCATCCCTTCCGTTTGCAGAGGTCGTTTCGATATCGACATGTACGACTCTTCCTTCAGATTGCGCGGAAAGTCGTACGACTACAAGATCAAGTACGACTCCATCAAAAAGTTCATGGTCCTACCCCCTGATGACACCCACTGCATGCTCTGTCTGGGTCTTGACCCGCCTCTTCGCCAGGGTCAAACAAGATACCCCTTTGTGGTCATGCAGTTTAACAGGGAGGAAGAGACGACAATCGACCTGAACATCTCCGAAGAAGACCTCAAGACCAAGTACCAGGACCGTCTGGTTGGACACTACGAGCAGCCTCTGCACCAGGTGGTGACATATCTGTTCAAGGGACTGGGACGGAAAAAGATTAGCACGCCAGCCAAGAGCTTCCTAACGTAAGTTTTTGCCTCCTACCCTTCCGGTCAACCGGGCCTGGCCCGCTGCATTGACTGCTATACGGTGCAGCATTGGTCTAACAGCGCGGCCCCCTCTTCTGCAGACACCGCCAATCACAAGGCATCAAATGTTCGATCAAAGCCAGCGAAGGACATCTATTCCTGCTAGAAAAAGCCTTTATGTTTGTGCCGAAACCGGCAACCTACGTTACGTACGAGCAAACACAATCCGTTACATTCTCCCGTGTTGAGGGTGCCATGTCTGCCTTATCAACCTTTGACATTACTGTGCACATGAAGAGCGCCGGCTCATGGCAGTTTAGCAACATCAACCGCGAAGACCTCAAGGCACTCGAGACATTTTTCCGGCTCAAAGGCCTGCGGGTCAAGAATGAGATTGATGAGGATGCCAAGATGGCAGCTGCTGCTGTGCGTGCCGAGCTGTCCGACTCTGACGGCGAGATGGTTCCCAACCGGGCCGACCGAGGCTCGGCTGACGAAGACGAGGAGTCGGTTGACGAGGACTTTGAGGCTGAGAGCGAGTCAGAAGTTGCCGAGGAGTTTGACAGCGAGCACGAGAGCTCTGGCTCTGGGTCTGGGGAAAGCGATGTGGAGGATGACGATGACGATGAGGGTGTGAAGGACGAACCTCCGGCCAAGAAGAAGAAGTCGGCCGATTAACGGGAGGGCAAGCGTAGGGAGTTCGCGGGGGGGGATATCGTACGTAGTCTTTTGTTTTCTTGGAATATCGGTAGATATAAATAATACCAGTCAGTAGCAATTGTCAAAGGGATACCGACAGACAAACATACATACATACATGCACACACACACACACACACACACACACACACACACACACGCGCGCGCTCGACCATGATTCAGCCAATTTAGTTTATATCTTGTTTATTGTTATTTGTTTATATTGGTACATGATTGGAGTACACGACCTGGATTTGCATACACGAGCGGTATGTGGTATCTTCCTTGGGCATAAGGAAAGGGGAAAAGAAAAACGCGCCATGCAGCAAAGGACAGGCAGAGATCAAAGAGGATAGATAGAGATAGAGGCGCAACGGGGGACAGAAGAACGAAAAGGTGCACAAGAGCAAGACCAAAAGCAATATACGGCAGAGAAGGAGTACAGGATAGTGAGCCCGGTATAAAAGAACAAGCAGAGAAATAATGTGCAGAAAGAAAGAGAGAAAGAAAGAAAGAGAGAGAGAGAGAAAGAAAGCAACGAGAAATGAGAAAAGCTCCCAGGTGGCGAGACCATGAAGCAGGACGAAGAGAACAAGCAGGCCTTTTTTGTGTGAATGTAGTAGAGCGCACAGAAAGTATGAAAATAAGAAGCAAGACATGGCAGCTGACGCCAGAGAATCAGATCTAATGTATGTATGAAGGGGGATGGGGAGGGGGAATAAGGAAAGGGGTTAAGACAAAGGAGATTTTATGATGGGAGGCTTCATGTGGCCTCGGTAGCCTGCCCCTACGTGGAAGGGGGCGATAAGGGCCAGTATTCGGCGCCTTGAAATGGTAGTGGTAGTAGTAGTTGTTGTAAAGAACGACGGAGCTTGACTACACTGCACGTTTTAAACCTGGTGAGGCTGCGAGCGAGGGATAGGGAAGATGGAGAAGGACGGCGTGCTCAGGCTTGTGGTCAAGGCTCGACGGCGGAGAGGAACAGCCGGGATGGCCTTGGCCGTAGCAGGCAGATCGCCAGTGCTTGATCCCAGGCGCAGAAAGTCCACCTCGGTTGGCTCAACGCCCAGGACCACGCCGGCATCGCTGACGGGGCTCCAGTCGCCCATGATATCCGAGTTGCAGGTCATACGCGTCATAGTGGTAGACGCAGAGACATGGCGCTCGGAGCTGAGATTGGTAGTAACAGTGCTGATGTCCGACGAGGCCACAGTCGACAAGGTCGTCATGGTCGACGTGCTGGTGCGGTCGGGGCTGGGGCGGTAGACCGATGACATGCGGTTCTTGCGCGCATTGAACTTCACTTCGAAGTTGGCACGCGGGTCATGGATAAAGAGAGCATCGGCATCAGCTTCATCCTCAGCAAACGGCGCATCGGCCTCGTCGTCGACCTCCGTCAACATCATCATCTGTTGACGATAGTCGGCGGGGATGAGCAAAGACGGCGACAGCGTGAAGCCCTGGCTCTCCCGGAATGTGCTCATGGTGTTGCTGGAATTAGAGCGGCCATGGGCAGAGCGGGGCAATGAGAAGTTGGACAGCACCGGGGGCTGGGGAGGCCCAAAATGGCTGGTGGTGGCCGTCGCAGAAACAGGTGTGACTGCTGATGTCACGGCCAGCGTGGCAGTGGCGGGACTAGTCGGGCTCAGAGCAGGCACGCTGCTAACGGACGGACTAGAAATAGCAAGGCCAGTCATCACATGGTGCAGCCCCAAGTGGGCAATAGTGACATCGCAGTAGCCGGCAGCTTCTGCGCCACTCGAAACGCCATCCTGATAGTCCCCACACTCTTGGCGCTCGATGCGGATATCAAGCGATGTGCGTTTCCATTCATATGAGCAGTCAGCCTCAACCTCATGATCATACGCATAGTCAATGTCATCTTCCCAACTGCCACTGATGGCTGCATCAACTGCATGCGCGTCGGCCTGCAGTTGCGGGGACGCAATAGTCGTGTTTGTGCTTTGGCTGTCATCTGTGGGCAGCGAGTCAGTGGAAGCAATAGCCAAAGAGGTGATTTCAGCGGCAACATCCCCGGTGCTGTGCGACAGGTAGCCAAGCGTGTCTGACCCAGCGCTGCAAGGCCGTGTGGAGACGCCGGGAGACGATGGGTGTGGACCAGCCATTTCCCGGGGCGTCGGTGCCGAGACGTTCTCACAGAGATGCTCGTGGGTGTCGACAATGGTAATATGTGAACGGTTAAAGTACTCCTCCTCCTCGGGCACATCAGCCAGCTTCTCAAACAGAGGCGGGCTTGTGGGCGAGGGCATGGGCCAAGCCACGTCATTGGGAGTTGTGATGGCGTGTGAGAAGTGGCAGCCAGAGGGAACGCCAGCCAGCGAGATCGACATGGCCTCAGGCAGCGTCAGACTGTTTGCCGTTTCAGGGCGGTCAAACGCCAGCTCGATTCCCTCGGGCTGATTAGAGCTCCGGCTAGACACCCTGGGAGGCGGCATGGGAGCACTAACAAGCGGGCTGCACAGCAGAGGAAAGAGACTCTCGGCAGGCCGAGGAGGCCGCGGGGGAGGAGGCCCCAAACGCAGCTGGTCTGTTGACGAAGACTTTGAGCCGCTCATTATGCGCCTGTGGCCAATTTCGGCCGGCGAAGAAAACATCTGCTTTGGCTGTTGCGGCTGCTGTACCTGCGGCTCGTCTGTAGACAGGGCAGTGGGCCTGTCAGTTAGTTCTGGAGACAGATCCGGCATGGTAGCAGCAGTGCGATGCGCAGCGTTGAACGAGGAAAACTCGTTAACCAGCTCCACCCTGCTTGTAGCGGGCAACGCCGGCAAATCATCGCGGTTGGTGTGGGTCAGGTGCTGAAAGTTGTAGGGGCCCGAGATGTTGTACCTGCGGATGGGAGAAGTGGTGGATGAAGTAGGGGTGGGGTCATCGGGCTTGGTACTCCGACGACGAGAAAATATGGACGGGAAACGAGACTCTGAAGTGGAGGAGGACGGAGAGGTGACTCCGGCTGACCTGGGGGTTGGGACAAAGGCCTCGAACGTAGTCAAGTCATTGGATAGCGGGGACATGGACGAAGCGGCGGAGCCCATGCCTATATCACTGTGCTCGCGGCGCAGACGACCGCGGCCTTGGAAGATGGCCTTTCCAAACGCCTGTACACCGCTATCTGGTCTTTCTTTGACTGTGCTATGGCGCAAGCTAGACATGGTAGAGCGCGAGGAGGACTTGCGCGAAAGCGACGACACGCTCGTGTCAAGAGTGAGCGGCTCCCATGACGGCCAGTTTGACGACGACACAATAGACCGAAGCGAAGAGGTGGACGAAGTGGGGGCGTGGCGGGACAGAGTTGTCCGCTCAGCGCGCGACGTCGACGACGAGCGAGAAGCCATCGAGGCCTGTCTCATCTGATTGCTAAGGGCGCGCAGGCGCTCCGGAGAAGGAGGGCCGTCAATGGCTGGTTCTAATAGCTCACCGAGTCCACCAAGCCCCAAATCTATGGTGCTGGAGGAGGCAGTGGAATAGGCAGGCGCAGTTGGCGGGCGCGAAGAGAACGACGAAACGGCAGCAGAAGACGAGGTGTGAATCTTGCGGGTTCCAGAGAAGGCAGTCGACGGCTCATTGCATTGGAGCCCTAGGGATTCTGAAGAGGCCGAGACAGAAGCGGAAGCGGAAGCGGAAGCGGAAGCGGAAGCGGAAGAAGCCCCAGTGGTAGTGGTGGCGGTGGTGGTGGCAGACCGCTTGCGCGACTGAGAGCGAAAATCACGACTACTTGTACTCGAGATTGAGTAGTGAGGGTTGGGAAGAGAAGTAACTATGCTCCACATGATGGGTGGAAATGGCTGGGTTAAAAGGAAAAGCAGAAAAGGAAGGAATATGATAGGATGGCAAGAAAAGAAAGGAGCACAGAGACGCTCGTGCTCAAAATATGGTGGCTCCTGCGATTCGATGCCAGTCGAATGGGGGACGTAAGAAGCTGGAGTAAAGACAGGATAGACAAGACCAAGCAAGGAAGAGTAGTCTTGGAACAATACGACTAGGGGGAGCTGAGAAAGCAGGCAGGCGGCTGCCGATGTCCTCCTTCCGCGCAATGAAGGGTATGGCGATACTACAGAACGGGTGGTTAGCCAATGCAGAAACAAATCAACAAAAAGAAGCACGCATCAAGAAGCAAACAAGTGAGGGAACGAGCGCCAGAGACCACACAGACAAAGAACCGCAGAGACGAAGCGACGAAACGCCTCCAAAGGCAAGAACCACAGACCAGCCTCGGACTCGAGCACCTTCCCAACGTGTATGTGCGGCTCGTCCTAGATCGCCTTTGCTCATACACACGCACCTTTTCTGAGTCTCTTCTTTTTCTTTCGGCCTTCTGGTCTGGAGGCTGGCGGTCTGCTGTGCGCAGTGGCCCGTTCTCGTCGCTCTCTCCCTTCCTCCGTCCGGGTCGGCTGCGTTTGCAAACGTACGTGATATACGGACTGCCCGTACTAAGAGTCAGGCCTATTCATGTGCTAGCAGGCGTCTGGTCACCAACACCTGCTAGGGCTGCTATCAGGCCAAAGAGCAGTGGAAGTGGTAACAAAGAAAAGACAGAACGGGAAATAAAAAGAGACAGAGACAAAGGCCCAGACGCCGGATGTGCCAGCTGATGAAGGTGGCAAATGATGGGTGACAGGTATGGCAACAGTTATATATGGATGTATATATAATGCGGTAAGGTGTTTGGATTGTGCAATGCGTCGAGCTGCAACAGGTTGATGAGATCGGTGTAAGTCGAGAGAGGGAGTGCAGGAAGGAGGGAGTATTGAACAAGAGAAGCAGAGAAGAATGGTTACTCTGGAAAGAAAGAACGGGAGAGTCGAGCTTGAGGACACCACCCAGGGAAAAGCAAGCACGAACAGACAGTGAGAGCAAGAGCAAGAGAGCAACTGCCAGAGGAAATCCAAGGAGACGGACCGGCTCGATTCTAATAATAAGAAGAATGACGACCAGAGGACTGATCAACTGCTGGCCTCTGAGGTCCCCAGCCCAAGTAAGTGCCAAAAAAACAAGGAATAAAGCTAAACTAACATGGGGTCCTTGTGCTCATTTTTCTATCCAGGAGAAGGGGGGGTGGGGTGTGTATGAGGATTTTCCACGCACGCACACACAGGCTACAAAGAGCGAGAATCAGACCCGGCAAGAAGAAGAGGAGAGGAAAAAAGACGAGCAGGGGCACCAACAACACGACCACCGGGCCCTGTCCTGGCAGAGCGGTGTGTCTTATACTAGCCAGGCAGGGCGTGTGTTTAGTAAACAGATGGAAAAAAAAGGCGGGACTGAGGCAGAATGAAGAAGGAAAACAAGGCAGTTGCCTTCACGAGGAGGGGGAGAAACTTCCCAAACAGTTTAGCGTGGAACCGAAAAGCAGCAACAACCTTGACTGCAAAGAGAGCACCTGCTCCAACGTGGATGCATGCCGAAGAAGCGGCCAAGTCAAGGGCGGGCAGCTTCCTTCTCTTTACAATTGCTCCCTGCTCTGTGTCGCTTGCCTATGATAGCGATGTTCACCTCGAAACTTCCCAGTAAACGTACAAGCAAGCCCAGACTTCGAAAATCATCGACACAGCATTCTGGAAGAACAAGAGAAGCCTGTGGCTTTTTTGGGCTTCTTCTTTACTCCAAGACTCCCAAAATCCCCTGACCCGCTCGCTGTAAGATTCAGGGCGATCTCGCAGCTCCCATAGCCATCATTGCATACAAGAGAACAAACAAGACCCCATAGAACCCCCGAACAGGAAGCCTGTACACTATTCAGGATCGGAGGCAGAAGAGGGGAGGGGCTCTTGCTTCCCAGGGAGAGATGGAAGGAAGGAAAGAAAGAAAAAAAAAAAAAAAAACTAGCTGGGGCAAAAGGAAAGGTGCACACAAGCGAGCTGGAAACCGCAGGCTCACATAAAAGACAAGTCATATCGTAGATTCACACCATGTTGCTTACGGTGGCCCCCTAGCACTGTCTGTTGGCTCTGAGTTATTCTCCGCCCCGACTGGGCAAACAACGAAAACAAAAATAAAAACGAAGGCCAACAGCGGAACAAACGCCATCCATATACAGCATCTTGCCGTTGGCCTTTTGTTTCCCGTGGTCTGTCCAGCGTCCCATCAGCATCGATATGAGCTGAGCTGCGCTTGGCCAAAGCTCGTTTACCTGCACACACAGCATATTGCATCGTTTTATTATAATGTGTATATGCAGGTTGGAGGAGCCGCGCCTCGAGGTGTGACGGCCGTAAGCAAGATTACTGCAATATCATCAAGTGCAGGTCGGCTGTGTGATATCGCAGCGATGGTGTGTTGTTTTCAACGCAGTGTATGCATATTTTAAGTTCCTTCCCACGGCCTATTCATTCAACTTGGCCTGGCTTAATGATGTGCCTGTTGACGATAGGGCCTCCCTGCTTACGTGCTGGGCTTAGCCTTCCTTGACTCGTCAGGGCTAATCTAGGACCCGGGCAGACTCGAGAGGGAAGGCACAGCAGATACGGACAGAAAGGAAGAGAAAAAAACCAATATCGCATAAACAGCAAGCCACGCAAGATGGATGGTCTGGTCTGCTCTGGTGTCCAGGCCCTTGAGACCGTTGTGCTGGGGCTCGTGATATGAAGCCAATTCCGCCTCTCGCTCCAGCAATACAAGGAATGAAAGGTCTGGCAGTTTGTACCAAAGAGATGACTCCAATCAGACGAACCAAGAGCCGTAGCAGCCAAAACGAGCAAGCTCTATGGGTTGCTTCGGAGAAAGAGGGCTCTTAAGCCTATTTGAGATATCAGCTCCCGGGAGTAGACAGTAGACGAGAAAGCTGTGTTTACCTCACTTAGAGCCGCTAGGGTTAGGGTGTGTCGAGGGCTGCCAATTCGACTGAAACAGGCAGCTACCCCTTTACAACTCTGTACCTGCCTGCCTTTTTGTTTCTCTTCTTGCTCCACCAACAACGTCAGACCAGCCGCATTATTCTGGGCGATCATCGTTTTTTCAACCTCTTTCTCATTTCTTTCAGTCTAGTTTCTTGCGTTGCATGTTTCGTGGCCCTTGGGGTAGCATCGCCAATTTTCTCTTCGTTTTCTATTCTCATGCGAAAACTATTCCCGGCCTCTTGTTTTTTATTCCTGGGAAGGGGCTGCTGCTAAGGGACATCATGTTGTTTTATCATATGAACTTGGCTTCCTGGCCCTCGGCTTCCAGCAGAGTACCATTTACCGCTTTACTGAGGCAGGGACTGTCTAGTATTAGCATGGCCTTGCCTTGTTCCTTGGGGCTTGGTTGGGGCTGGCCTAGCCTCGCCTGGCCTTCCCAGGGAGAAAGAAAAAGACCGAAGTCCAGAATGCAAAGAAAAGACTAAGCCATGGCACGAACTGAGGAGCTATACACGATGGCCAGTTGCTGGCGTGGTCGTCACGTTTTGGTTGTCCGTATTCTTTCATTGGCTAATGCCTTGTACTTTCATGTGTAGTCTTTTTTTTGTCATTCATTCATTCTTTTTTCATGAAATGTAATACACAACTCCCGAGTAGCACAACCCCCTGCCGTCGCTCTCAAGCCTTGCCCGGCTTGCAAGCAAAAAAAGAAAGAAAAAAAAAGAGTGTGAGGTCTGGTTACGGGCGGCTGGACTGGCCAGCCCTAGCCAAAAACAGCTGCATATCAGGGCATCAAGATACATGGCTTGATCTTGTGTGATGAGATGTAGCCCCAGTTCCTAAATGGAGCAGGATAACAAAACGAGAGAAAGACGGACAAAGCACAGCTAGGGGGGGGGGGGGGCTAGCTGTTTGATCACATATGCATCCTCGTAGGCCATAAAGATCACAAGCGAAGGCAGACGCCGATCTACGTTGAAATGTGCCTAGGGGATCATTTTTGTGCATGTATGTACATACTACGGAGGTGATCTTATACCAAAATAGCTTTATATGCATAATAAAATGAACGGTCTCCTTGTTGGTGCTGAGCATGAACTTTGTGTAAAGAACAAAGCTCGGAGCATCGCTACTTTGTTCTTTCCCCACAAGGATTTCTATGAATATTTCCCCCACTTTACGTATTCCCTTTCTCGTCACATTTTTTCTGCCAAATAGCTCTGGTTCCTGGATTCTCTTCACTTAGCTTCCAGATCTCTGTTCCATCAAGAAGCTCGAGCCACTATTGCAAAGGAAATCTCTTAAACCCGGTGACTAAACATTGTGGATAGGTGGTGGAAACAAGATCCCACGGTGCCTTCTTTCCTCCAATGCTATGCATACCCACCCCCGAAGAAACACAAAGTTTGCTGTTCCTCGTTTCTTTAGCCATCTTTTTCTTTCGATTATCCCCTCTCCTGACCCGGGGATGTCACAAGCCCGAGGTCTACCCCTAGGCCGGGAATGTGATGGAGGAGAGGGCAAAGCGCCCTTTCACAGTCAGATAAGGGCGTCGAAGCGCTGGGGAGGGGCCTTGATGGCCAGTATTTTCAAGCTGCAATCACTTGGCGGCGAGCCCTTTTGATGAATGCTACGTAAGCCGCTGTAGATAACACGCCCATGTGCATATTGCAGCCCAAGTGTATGTATACTGGTAGGGGTGTAAGGGTCTGCTGAGAGGGTATTCGTGACTCAGGGGAGCTGGTACAGCATGTCTTTTTTTCTTTTTTTCTCTCTCTCTCTCTCCAGAAGTGGCAGCATTTGTACACATACAGGTCACAGGACT
>NETT01000550.1:3712-15285 GCA_003449175.1 Ceratocystis smalleyi
TTTGCATTTACGACCTCTCTACCACTATCAACATCATCATCGTGCTTGACTCCGCTGTCCCTTAATGCGCTAGCTAGCCTTCTCTTTCTCCTGTTCCTGTCTCTGTCTTTCCCCTCACCTTCACCACCTCCTATCTCCAGTCCCAGTCCCAGTCCCAGTCTCTTTTATCTTTAGTGTCCAACAAGACTAATTCATCTCGTTTCTATTCAGTGCGTCGTCACTGGTGATGGTGCCGTGGGCAAGGTAAATACAGTCCCTCCCCTTATCCCATCTCTCACTCAACAACCGTCCGCATTTCCACACCCAATGTGCATCCAACACATCTTCATCGGGTTGCCGCTTGTCCATCTCCCGGCTTAGACGACGACGACGACAAAGTCAAGACAACAACAACAACGCAACCAAACCCCCCATAGCTACGAAGGTCAACACAAAGCACGAGCCTTTTTTCTTCCCTTGCCCTTCTTTCAACAACTTTGTCACTTTTCCAGCTTGTTTCAGCACAGGCCGTCTTCTGCCCGCCCTGCCAGTAACAACAAGGCAACACAAGCCTACAAACCGCAAGCTCCTCTCCAGCTCTTATCTGTTTCATCTCTACCGCCTACTCCATTTCTCGCCTTTTTGCCCAGATTATTATCCTCTCCTGCTATGCCAGTCCTCGACCAGTCGCATGCACAGATGCACACCGCACCCTCATCTGCCACCGCCGTCTTGCTTTTTTTTGGCGTCTCCAAAAATGCTAACAACACTTGCTTCCTTCTAGACCTGTCTACTCATCTCATACACCACTAATGCATTTCCCGGCGAATATGTTCCCACCGTGTTAGTCCCACCTTCTATCTCTCGTCATAACTTCTCTAGCTCGGCTAAGCTAACCTTTCCCCTACAGTTTTGACAACTACTCGGCAAGTGTAATGGTTGATGGTAAGCCTATCAGCCTAGGTCTATGGGATACTGCCGGACAGGAAGATTACGATCGCCTGCGTCCGCTGTCCTACCCTCAGTCTGATGTCTTCCTTATCTGCTTCTCTATTGTCAGCCCTCCTTCATTCGACAACGTCAAGGCCAAGGTATGTTTAGGCCCCCATAGAACAACGACAGACATGCGAAGAATCACTATGGCTGACATACTTGTTAGTGGTATCCCGAAATCGGCCACCACGCTCCCAACATTCCCATCATCCTAGTCGGTACTAAGCTCGATCTTCGTGACGATAAGGATACCCTCGAGCAGATGATGCAGAAGCGCATGGAGCCAGTCTCGTACGACCAGGCCCTTATTTGTGCCAGGGACATCAAGGCCCGGAAGTATCTCGAGTGCTCAGCCCTGACGCAGCGGAATCTGAAGAGTGTCTTTGACGAAGCCATTCGCGCCGTTCTGAGCCCCCGGCCTGTCAACGTGAAGCCAAAGAAACCCAGGTGCACCATTCTCTAGATTGGCAGCCTCGTTTACAGGCGCGTCTCTTCTTTTCCTTCCTTTCCTCGCTCTTCGTTTCTCCATACAAATCCATGCGTTGCCGAGACCTGCAGCCGATGCGAAACGCCAGTAAATCCCTGCCATTCAACATCGACGCATTATTTCTTCTTTCTCTATCTGGTCTTGCAAACACAACAGTCACGCGCATGGACCAACGCATCTCTGCATATCCCTCCATACGCCACACTGTGCCCCTCTATCACAATACCCCTTCCCCCGCTCCTTTTCGTTGTCTGTTGAAATATTTGGTTTGTTTCTAGCTCGCTCTATCCCCCACCCCCTCTTCCTTTCTCTATTCCATCCTCTTTGAATCACCATTCCATATTTTCTCGTCCTGTCTATGGTTCGTTGTTGTCTTCACCTTCTTTCCCTTTCTCTTTTTTGGTTCATGTACGCCCCCAATTCTGCTATCTACTGCGTCTAGTTTATCTGTTGCTTTTTGCTTTTTTTTTTTTTTTAGTTGCTTTTTTTTTGATCTTTTGGAATGGCGTCTTGGGTGGAGCTTCATATTCCCGATTTCTCTCTCTTTATCTCTTGATGTTTTAGCAGCTCAACTGTATGTCGGGTTGTGTCTGTGTGTCTCTCCCTCTTGCACCTTGATGCTCTTTTGTGTCCTCGTATTCCCTCTCCACTCCTCTCTTGGCCAAATAACCAATCAATGCAAGTAAATATTCACACAAATTGGTTTGAATAAGTCTGATGATTTCTGTACACCGAACCCAATGTATAATCGCCCTCAGTCGTTTTAATCCGCCCCCCTGTGTATGCATATTATACAATGAAGAAAAGAAAATGATACCCGACAACCATAAAAGACAAGCACAACGAAACTCCCACACGCCAGTAAGAAGAAACACGATCACTACCTCCTTCTTTTCGCTTCTTTCACAGAGCTACAGAGCTTTACCGGCGCTGTCTCTTGAAGTCCCGTCCGTCTCTATCACTACCACCACGTCCACGGCCACCTCTCCCAAAGCCGCCCCTTCCACGGCCACCACCGAAACCACCATGTCCCCGGCCGCCAAACCGGCCACCATTGCCACCATTGCCACTGTTGTTGCTGTAAGTGTCGTCCGGTGCACCGCCCTCCTTAATCTGTGCTAGTCGAGCGGGGTGCATCCCGGTCTCTCGAGCAGTCTCAGCAGCCTCAGTATCCACCTTTTCCTTTCGCTGGCTGCGCTCATCAGTCTCGCGCTGGATGCGGCGAGAGCGCGAGGCACGCAGCTTGTCATTCTTGACCTTAATCTTGGCGGTGCGATGGGCAGTCTTGCCGCCACCACCAGCCGTCAGCTCGATGTTTATTTTGCGCGCTGGGGAGAGGCCATCGTCAAATGTGCTGTGGTGGAACTTGTCCAGGCATGTGCGCATGGAGCGCCAGTGCGAAAACTCAATGAAAGCGATGCCGCGTGTTTTAGTTGGGTCTAATTTTGAGGTGAGCAAGCGAATCGACGAGGGCTCGAGAGAAGCAAAATGTTTGCGTAGATGTTCTTCCTTGGCGGTGAAGGGAAGATTACCTGTGGTGATGATGATGCGCGGTTAGTTGGGCTGGCAGCGACAAGAAAGGAGAAAAGTCGGCCGTAATGCAAGGACGCGCTTCGAGATAAGAGGGGAAGAACAAACGTACCAACAAACACAATAAAACGCTCCTTTTTCTTTTTGACCTGTTCTTTATCCTGGCTTTCGTCGGTATCCTCAGCGTTCTCGCCTCCGGCATCGTCATCAGCCTTGATGATGCCCTCTGCGGCATCGTCTATCCGAGCCTCCTCTTCGGCCTTAGTATCCTCTGCAATCTCCGCATTCTTCTTCTCGCGCTCGATGGTCTTGACAGCGTCCCTTTCCGAAATCTCCTTGGCTTTCTTAGCCTTCTTTTCAAGCTTTTTCAGCTGTTTCTTGGATAATTGCTGGTCAGCCGGTTTCTCTAGCACGGCGGCGCCCTCGCCCTGTTTGCCAGCTGTCGCTACTTCTGGGTCTTGGGCATTCTCAGCATCTTCGACGTTTTTCGCTTTCAACTTGGCCTTGACGGCGTTGGACTGGAAAGGCTTGTCCTTTTTGGAGCATTTCTTTGGCTTGGTCCCCGCGGCGTTCTCCAAGTCGTATGCGGCGCTGGTAGCAGCTGCGACTTCTTCATCGTCTTCGCGTCTACGTTTGACGGCCATTGGAAGTCGTGAGAGTTGTTTCGGGAAGATGGGAGACCACGAATTGGCGCAAGAAAAAAGCGATGAGCTGCTTCTTGATCGTATGGGCGCCCAGAATATTCCGCAGTGATATACAGGTTCCCTTAATTTCCTATGTGTAGTCGGTTGTGTTTCGGTCCAAAGCTTTGTGAAAGCAGGAAAAGAACCATAAAGTCAAAGTCCGTCCGTCTCATGTTGGTGGTCGCAAACTATCAAAATTTCTTCACCGCCTAGACGGCAAAAAGAAGGAAAATAATTCCATGCAGTTGCCCAGGAAAGGATGGCCCGCTTTAAATTATTAGCCCAGGCCAGGAGGAGTACGGCCGTGCAATCAACAGTCAGTATCAATCAGCATGAACAGAGACAGACTTGGCTGCAGATACTATTCGTGTCGGGATTTGCGGATAGGAGCAAGCTTGTGAGTTGTTGCTATGCCATCACGAGCAAGTTGGTTTGACGGCATGGCATGCAAGCACAGCTCAGCAACCTGTAGCGAGCCTTATCTTATCACGAATTCCCAGTCTTGTTACAATAGCCAAACCAGCCTTGCGCTCTCTACGAAAACCGTGCCATTTGATTCGATTTGAATATATTTAACGTCAGCTGGAAACCCTACCATTTACCACTTGTGACAGGACAAACCAGGGTGTCATTTATCAGCCGAATGGCTGATCAACATCTCGTTGCCACCCTATTCTGAAGCTGCGCCTTGGGCTTTCTTCAACGCGCAGTCTCTGTTCCAACTGCGGGATTCATTCTTGACAGCCATCTACACAGACTCACCCCGGCCATGATTATCCACGATTCACTAAAACGTGCCAGTTTCTCCTCAGGATTCCTGTGCTTTACTGTAGCGCCAGCCTTTGATTCCGGTTCCGGAATGGGTGGGGTATCAACCCTTGGATGGCGACGCGCTGCTATTGGCTGGATCTTAGCTCTTCTGCTGTTGCTCTCGTGCATATCACGTACCACGACAGGCGGTTGCTTCCAGCCACCCTACTTTGCGCATTCTGTGCACAGACCAAGATACAACGGTCCAATAAGATGAGGTATAGGGTTATATTATTTTAGGGTAACGGCGTGGACCACAAATTTCTCCCAACCCTTTCTGCCTCCCTTTCACTTTTTTTTTCCCCTTTATATTTCCCCTCCGTTTCTTCCTCCCACTCCATCAACCCAAACCCCGACTTAACCCTTCTTTTCTTTTTTTCTTTTTCACACTCTCTCGTCCACCTTCTGCTCATCATCCTGCCATTTATCGAGTCCCGAGACCAAAAAAGCGATACTTTTTTTTTCTTCTTTTTCTCTCCGCGTGTGAGCTCAGCACAAAGTTATTCTATTTTTCCTTTGGTCAGAGAGGGGTTTTTTTTTGCCTTCTTCACGGCCCAAATCAACAACAAAAGGTGAGTCCCAATTTTATTAGCCGTAATATTTCCAGTACTGAGGCAGCTGCTCTCTTTTTCCATCGTTGCTCTTGCCATAACAAAAAATATGTATACCTGTTTGTTCAGGCATTAAAAAACCGTAGAGGCTGTTGCTAACGTGAATAATCCAGGGTTTTCTTTTTAATATTCTTTTATTTCTTCGGGTTTGGGCCTCTTTTGTTCAACACGGTCTTCAAACCCTTCTTCATCGGCCCTTTCCTTACCCTTGGAACTTTCAACGCCTCTGATTAGTGAGACGCGTTTCTTTTTTGGCTAACACGCAAACCCAAATTTTCAGGGTTAGCTAGCCATCGTGAAAGCTATATTAGCGACGCGTTGCGCCTTCAACTGCACACGGAGACCCATATCTTACCGAGCGGCCTTGCAGACGACACAAAAGAAGTGCCATTCCAATAGAAAAAGACCTATAGGAAGCGTCTGGAAAAATTCAAAAAGAACCAGAGCTGGCTGTTATCAACCATGGCTGGCAGGACACGATCTATGCGCGGAAACGTCGCCAAAGTCGATCCTTCTGACGAACAGGCCGCCGCTACAGCCGTGATGGCTCTATCTGAGAAGAAGAACACCTTCAAGCCTTCGGATGATCCTGTGATTGAAGCTGAGGCTGAGGCTGAGGCTGAAGCCGAGGACGATGTTGAGGATGATGAGGATATGGACGATGACGCTGAGGCTGAAGGCGAAGACGATGATGCAGAAGCTGATGAGGCTGATGAGAATGCTGGCGAAGAAGACGACGACGCTGAAGTCGACGTCGATGCTTCTGGCTTGCCTGAGATGGCTATTGACCAGCAGCTCTCCCAGGTTGTGCCTCCAATGTCCGCGTCGCGTCGTACTGCCGCTGCCGACGACAACGGCAGCATTGCTGCCGACCTGCAAAACTTAAATGGGCAAGCTGCTTTTGTGCAGTCTGCTGCTGTCCCCAACCCTGCAGATATATTGCCCTCGGTAGACGCTATCCCTCGCCCAATGGGCTCCTCTAACGGTAAGGACCCTGCTGTCCTTGGCCTTCTGCTACCTGCCCTGAGATCAGATGCGCTCTCTCTCAAGAATCATTTGGCCCAACCCTGCCCTAACAGTCCGTCATGGAGCCAAGTATGGAACATCTTGCGTCAGGCCTTTGACCTTATAAAGGGCCCCTACATGACTCCCGGTGATGCGTTGCTGAACCTCAATGAAATCCAAAACAGCTTTGAGGATAATGCTACAGCCGAAACGGCCTATTTGTCAATGTCTCTGGCAAACCTGGCTACTGTTCTAGATGCCCTCAACCGCCACGAAGAGGCTGATGACGACCTTAAGATCTTGCTGCAAATCCTAGACACGGGCTTCCCCTTTTCCATTGTGCACTCCACCGGTATTTCAGTTGACTGGTTGGATGCCAACGACTACATTGGCATGGCTTTGGATATCCGCACGCAACGCTGGATGCTGGAGCTCCATGGCTCGGATAAGTTTGAGGCGGTCAACATCTTCAAGAAAATCTTCCTCGATGAGTCTGAGGACCCGTCGCGTGACTGGAATGGTGACCGTGACAAGCTACCCAGCGCTAATTGGAAGGATATCGGCGACTTTGATATGACTGAGTTTACCAACGACGAGAACGATGAGATGATCCGTCAAAAGACAATGCAGCGTGTCGATGCCGTCTTTGAGTTTGCTGAGTCACAGAATGATCCCGACGGCACACTGAACAAATTCTCCGAGGTGCAGCCTTTTGTGCAAGAGCTGCGTCGCTTTATTGTCAAGATCTTTGAAGAGGTCGATCGTGCCTATCTGGCCAAGACGCGTCAAAAATTGCCCGATGGTGGTGAGGAGTACGACGATGGTATGAGCAACACACAGCGGTCTGGATTCAACGAACCGTCTCGGAATCTCTACGATGGGCTGTCTTCACTAAGCCGATTCTCCCGTCTGGGCTCATCCGACTATGCACGGAATCGGAAACGGCGTGTGCCTGAAAATGACATTGATCAGGAGACTGCCATTCGTAAAGTGCCCCAAAAGCGACAGCGCCGTAGCATGGCTACTCCATCTAGCCAACTAGCACAGCTTCAGGCTGTTGCTGCCGCATCAACCGCCCCACAACAAACTGGTCATCCCATTGCCCCTTCATCAATTGTCTCGGGTGTTAGCGGCGTCAACGGTACGTCCATGCCGCCACCAGCTGCATCCTCTGTAGTGCCTCATTCGCCTACTAGTTCAGCTGTCATGGCCTCGCAAGGTGTTGCTGGGGATAGTACTTCGGGAAAGCGCAAAGAACTTCAGAAGCGCTTTTTCTGGGGTCCTAGTGATACCGAGAAACTTTGTGACTATATCGACCGCTATGGCTGCAACTGGGCACGCATCTCCAAGGAGGCTACCTTTGAGATCCCTAGAACACAGCAGCAGTTGCGTGACAAGGCACGCAATCTCAAAGTTGATATGCTTCGCCATGACAAGATTCTGCTTCCTGGCTTCGACAACGTCGGCCTTCATTTGAAGGAACAGACCCTGGTGCGCAAACACAACAAGAACCCGCATCGCACCGAGAAGGATGTTGACGAGCACAACATTCCTATTAATACCGAGTGGGAAGACGGAATGGACGAGGAGTATGATGGTAGCACTGTTGGGGCTGCTATGTCTGTGGCCGCTACTCAGGTGGACACTGCTCCTATGGACACGGCATCTGTTACCGATCCTAGCCTTAGCCAGGCCACTGCCTCTATTGCTAATATGAGCGTTGCCATTGCTGACCCTTCTCACCCTGTCAACAATCCCTCGCACCCTGCTCGTACTGCTGCTCAGCAGGAGTTACACGCTCAGCTGCAGCAAACACCCGAGGAAATCCAGGCCCGCATCCAGGAACGCTTTGGCCAGATGCATCAGGCCGCACAGCTCAGTTTTGCTCAGGCACAAGCGCAGCATCAGCATCAGCATCAGCATCAGCATCAGCATCAGCATCAGCATCAACAGCATCAGCAGCAACAGCATCAGCAGCATCAGCATCAGCATCAGCATCAGCATCAGCAACAGCACAATGAGAATGATGTTACCGCCGCCGCTGCCGCTGCCGCCGCCGTTGTGGCTGCAGCAGCAGCAAACCAGGTCGATGTTGATGTCGACATGAACGGCGGTGCCCAACAGCCGCAGGATGTGCAGATGGTGCCTGTCTCAGAGACTGGAAACATGATGTAGATGGAGATTAGGAAAGAATAAGAATGCGACTGTTCCGCTGCGGGCGGGGGGAGAGGGGGAGGGGGAGGGGATAGTCAAGGAGAGACAGAAGATGACAATGGAGGGGGAAGGAGAGGGGGGAGGCTGAGAGCTACTAATTACATCTACGTCGCATTGCTCTTCCTACTCCATTTTCTTCTTCCTTTCCTTTTTGACACACACCCACACATACACATCCTTCTGCCTGCCCCTCCCATACTCTCCTCTTTTATTTCATAATCATCTTTTTCTTCTTCTGCTTCTTCTCCCTCTCACCCTCTCACTCTCTCCCATACACGGACCGACCAGCCTACCAACCAGTACCAACAAAACATTCTTTATAGATACACCTATCATAACTTTGTATTGCCCTGCCCCTTCACGCAATGCCCCATCCATATATCTACATGCAATGCAATACACTTTCACGCAATGCAATACACTTTCACGCCAAGGCCGGGATAAAAAGCAAGCACGACAACAGTGGCCTGCGAATGAGGTATAATAGAGGAGTGGAGCGGCTCTTTTTTTTTGTTTTTTTTTTCTTTTTTCTTTTCTCTTTCTTGACTGTTTTGATTTATGGCTCTTCTTCTCCCCCCCATTTGCGTATTCCTTTATTTCCTCACGTAGTTTTGTTCCTCTTTTCTCTTCTCTTGTATGTCTTTAACTCTTTTTTTATACTATTTTTTTCTTGTCGTGCTTTCTTGATTCTAGCTGCTTTATTCCAACTTGCTTATTTGTCTTGATATTAAAAAGTATCATCCTTATGTGGCGCCTACTAACAGACATGACTATGACAACACTCCATCTTAAGACTAGGATTTAATAATCGTGTGTCATGAATAGCAATCTCCAAGCTAATTTCTAGTTAATCAAGATAAAAACACGAGACTTCATATTTAGGGTGGCGCTAACATGGATAAATCATGTGTAACCAAACAAAAAAAAAACCAGCAATATAAAAAGAGGGAATCTTGGGTTAAACAAAGGAATGACAAAGAATAAAAAAAAGGGCCCCAAAGTAGGAGAAAGAAAGAAAACACTAAAAGGCAAAGTAAAAAAACGCCAAGCCAAAAAGTCTTGCTGAAAATCATCTTAAAACAACACTGTCTCACTCCCCCCACACCATCATCGTCGTATGCTGTTGGAAGTACGCAGCTTAAGCCTACTTGTCCGCCAGCCTTCGTACCACTGCTCTCTGCTGAGCTCGCGTAGATCCCCACGCCATTCGGAAAACACAGCTTCTTTGAGGCGCATGAAGTCACAGTGCTCCTCGTTGTATGGGTCAGCAAAGCCCCAAGGGAACTGACGGCCCATTACCCCGGGTTCGTATAGATCTGGACTGATGATGGAGAGCGGCAACATTGGCATTTCATCTGACATGCTATTGTGAAGAGAGGGGTCTGAAATGGTTCCATTAGAAGGGAGTTCATTGGGGTCACCAATGGCGTGGCCAATAGTCTCGTAGTTGACGTTATTGGGAAGACCATTGCTAGTGGAAATCTCGTATTCATCCGTCTCATCAATGCAGCTAGAGTCTGAGCCATCTTCATTGAGTCCTAGAGAGGATAGTGGGTCGATGTTGGCTCTCTTCAGGCTCTCGGCAACGCTTTTCTTCAATACGGCCATGTGCTTGGATGTGATGGTATCAGCTTTGGAAATAACGGGAATTACTGTCGTTTTTCGGTTCAGAGTGTGCAGGACCTGCAGGTCGAGGTCTTCATCTAGGCCGCCCAGGACACGTGCGTGGGGGTGGGGGCCTTTGAAGCTGTTGGTGGCGGCGCGTGATGTAGAAATGTTTTGGTCCAATCTGACAGGGTCAAGCACTAGGAAGACAGCATGGATATGGGTATCCTGGACACCAGGCGAACGAACGACCTTCATCTCTTCGGTAAATGTGTCTTCAAACTTGCTTTCTAAAAAGGCCAGCATTTCACGAAGTTGGAGATCAACCACGTTCTTTTCGAGACCCTCGGAATCCCACAGGGTGAGGCCAATGCGTTCGTTGTCGATCTCCGTTTCCAAATAGTGAGGAATGAAGTTTCCCTGAGGCGCGCGGTAGACAGGCTCATCATCTTCCATTTTGCGAGATCTCTTCTTTGGTGGTAGAGCTAGCGCAGTCTTTAGGAATTCGAGAAAAGAAGTTTTGCCAGAGTTGCGGGATCCAATAACCAGGATGCTGCGACACAATTAGTATTGGACAACGGGACGGTGGTTTACAAAAGGCTACACTGCAGTGCACTTACTTGAATGGAGTGGGATCCTTACGACGGCGCACGCGGCGTGGACTGTTAATAGTGCTAATGGCACTGCTGGCATAGCTATAGCGGCCGCGGTGGGTCATGCTCTCGGTTCTTGCGTACGGATCAAAGGGGATGGACTGGGGGACAGGCGGGGGAGGCTTAGAGATGACATAGCGGCCGGTTTCCGTAGAAGTACGGGCCAAGTAAGGATTATTTGGCATTGAAGCGATTGAAACGGCGTCATGTGACAAATGGGTGGCCCCGAATGCGCTGGAGAGTTGGTCGTGGGCTTTGTTGAACTCGGGGAGTTTGGGCGGCATTTTTGGGATAGCTTGCTGCTGCTGTTGGCGCACAAGTTCCTGCTGCTCGCGGGCCTTTTTGCTCTTCAAGTCACTCGACTTACTTCTTCTTAGCAACATGATGATATTTGGTTTAGTGCTGATTGGAAAACAAAGCTGAGGAGGGTTGGTGGTGTTGGCGGGATTTAAATAGCCCAAGGAAGGGAGTATAGTAAATGGAATAGGAGGTATGAATGCAGGTAGACAGGCTGGCTTTGAAATAAGATTCCAAAGTTTGCGAACACAAAGATAAAGGTGTTTGGGTGCAAGAGAAGGCCAAGGTTCCAAGGCGAGACACGAACTCGTTTGTGTAAGTAGACGAGACGCAATACAAGTTTGTGGTAGAAGAAGGCGCTTAGGCTGTCGCAAACCGAGGGCGCTTGCAGTTGAATGTGATAAGGCGTACTTTATTTGGCGGTTGACTGTGTATGGAGAAAAGATATGGTTAATATGGATGGTAAAAGGGAGGAAGACGGAGAACGCTCAAGGGCAGACGAAGATGTCCGGAGGAGGAGGAGGAGGAGGGATTAGAACAGACTTAAAGCCTGTTTGGACTGCTGTGGTGGATATTGGTTGGATGGATGTGAAGCATTTTGCGATCGGCGGCTTGCGACATCCCAAGGGTATTTTTGTATTTTGTTTGTACCGACTTGGCCAGGCCTGGCGCAATCGTGAGGAAGCAGGTATATGGCCATGTCAGA